>CAXKVX010001356.1:0-118998 GCA_964058865.1 Eleocharis quinqueflora
AATTTCGTGATTTTTAGAGCTTTCTTGCTATTTTTTAAATATTTTTTAAAAACAGCCCAGAAATGGCACTTTTGTAGTATTAAATCTGGACTGTTTTTAAAAAATATTTAAAAAATAGCTAGAAAGCTCTAAAAATCACGAAATTTTATTTCCTACAATATTTTCATATGAAGAATTTATTGAGCAACTTAAATCTCAATTTAATGACCTATATCTATATGCATAGTACAAAATTGGATGTACTATGCATATTATTTTAGCCATGCTCTATATATATATGTATATATATGTTGCATATCTAAGTTTCTATACTAACAAGGTATTTGTTTCTGAAGAGTAGGCTTCCATAATTTTTATTAATCAAGAAAAAGAATACATAAAGTGAGAATAGAAAAGAAAAAAGAAAATATAAGTACGAATTACAAGCACACAAAGCTAAACTCTATAAATAAAGGTGAAAACAACATAGTCTCTTGATCATCTCCACTTGCCAAATCTCCGTAGACTTGGACCATCCAAACACGTCGTATTCGTTTATCTGTCAATCATGAACGTATTTCATGTCCAAGAAAGACTTCGTGATCAGCTATATCATTTCACCTAGAGAAATGATTTATCCCATTAACGAATCATTACCTCCAACCACCGGTTCGACAACGACGGCTGGATAAAAGCTTGTGTGTTAGTAACTCGAGGAACCGCGAGCTCCCACGAATTTTCCACTGATGCGAGCTTGTCAACTCTTGTCTTTGTCGCTGCCTCGCACAAGCCGACGGGACATGCTTCTCCTTGCACAAGCTGACTCGCACTAATCTCCTACTGACCTCCCACTTATGGTAAGGATCAAAAGCAAGCAGCATTAGTGGCACATTTCTTATCATCAGTTTTAGAATCACTAGTCCCTAATGCAACCTAAGAAGAAGGAGAATTAGTACCATTACCAGGTGTCCTTGCTAGGTCCCACCCAAGAACTCGACCCCGATGGGCCCGCTCCAACCTGCCTTGTATAGCATGTTGTACCAGCGCAAGCCCACCTGTCACACCCCAGAAATAATAACTAGCTTAGGGGTGTAAATCTCGCCACGTGTACTTGATTTCAAGTACACGAAAGGCTTAATTGGCCACTCAGGAACACATATAAGATTTATTTAATATACTTAATTTGAAGAAAAAGCACACATTCCACACAGTACATGATCATCCAACAAATACATATATAAAATCCAGCGTCTGGATACAAGGTTTACAGCCGAAGAAAAACAAAAGTAAAATACATACTGAAGAGGGCGATCCCATCAAAGGATGTGGGACCGACCCTAGCTAATCTACTACACACTAATCCTAACAAAAGGAATAAAAGAAAACAAATGAAGTGATCCTCAAAACGGAAGACGTTGGGGACTCCAACCTAGCGCTCTCCTCTGGACGGCAAAAGAACTACTGCTCCTTACCTGGACCCCACAACCAACCGTGGAACGTGAGTAAATTATAAAAATTTACTCAGTGTGGATTAAGGTCCAGCCTTTGGGATTATATCTGATTCAAAGTTGGACCATTCACATTTACTGAATTTTAAATATAATTTAAATTACTATACCTAAATGTGCATTAGTTAACCATTTCACATTTTTAGCAATGAGTCTAACCAAAAGACGATACGAGAAAGAAACCCAAAAGTAATATGAGGAATAATAGTATATATAGATAGTAAGGTGAATAACATCAAGGCTCCCAGACAAAGAAAGGATTTGTCAAATTTGAAAACCCCGAGTGTAGGACTTCAGGATTCGCCCCCTCAAACGGGTTGTAACCACAAGCCTAAGGGTATTGTTAAGCGGGTCCCATATCAACCACAGGCCCAACGTAATCGTTGGACGGGTCTCAAATCAACCACAACCTAACTAAAATCTGAGTTTTCAGAACGAAATGCCCTGGTAAATGCAGAGCGGCTATAAAAGCACACACTCGATAAAAAAGCAAACCGAGAAGCCTACCCTCACAAAAGATAAGAAAATAAATTAAACTCTCGGTCTCAGCCGTCATACGAAAATAAGGAACCGAGTACCCGTTTGAGTAACAATAAAAAGGGAACTCCCTGTACCAACCAGGGGCCAAAGGGAAGCCCCAGACTTCCTCTGTACCAACCAGGGGCCAAAGGAGGAAGTCCTTCGAATATTAGGAGATCCCGAAACATCGACTAATAGAAATATAAAGAACGGAATAGCTCTAATACGTCACATATGACACGCATACTCTAAACTGAGAAACCGAACCTTAATCACTCAATTGAGGAGATATTATAGTATTATTTACAGATAAGGATGTTGAAAAGAGAAACTCTCAAACTGGCACTACGCGTCATCAAGTGATGATCACGTTTGATGAGCATCAGCCGAATGCCTATGAAGACATCCCGACAAGGGGACCCCACGGGCAAAACCGCTTACCGTACGTAATCCACCCGTCACGATGCCCTCATGCCACACATGCGACTGGTGATCACCGGCCCGACACTCATCACTCCCGACGAAATACATATAGTATTGAAATACGCATTCTACCTATAAGTAGCTAATAGTCTAATATGTTCCGTATATCGGATCTAATATGCAAAGATGAAGTGCAATGACATGAAATGCAGGTTGGTCAAATAAGTTGGTTCAGTTACCAGTGTGCAATCATGACAGTTCAAGGTGTACGGGCCTGATTAACAATTATTGGTATGTTGGTACCGCAGTACAATTTAGGTAAGGCTGGTAGGTCCTGATTAAGAGAGAGAAAGGAATATAATCCCCAGGAATCCACACCTGAGATAGTTGGAGCGATACGCAAGGTTGACTCTACTCCGGGGCAGCTCTGAAGCGTCTACGCCTGTATCAGCATTGACAGTGTCAGTAACGGCCTCGTCTCCCGCGAGTGGATACGAGTCGGCTAAATCTCCTAATTTAGTGATCGGATCGTATTTAGTTAGATTGAACATTTGAGTTTAAGAATATAAGCGTTTGAGACGTTCTTGATGCTCCTAACTTAATTTAATTGTCATTTTTACTTAGTCAAAGTTTTCGTGCAGTGTCCTTGCTACACGGCAAGCGGATGTGAGTTATGTGTCTCTATTCCTTTGTTAAATGTTGTGTGAGATTCTAAGTGTTCTACTACTTCCCATTTATTCGACGTCAGGACGATATGCTACAGAACATCAATAAGGAACAGCACGAGGAAAACATGTTATAAATTCAACCACTTTTAGTCGGACTTTTAATTAAACTAAGCAAAGAAGGGAATAAAATATTCTAATAATTATAGATGCATATTATTATTGTGCTTATAGAGAAATTGATAAATATATTTTATTAAACGTTTACTTAGTCATAATTGTGTGTTTCATGTGTAATATTTAATTTGGTGTGTGTTTGTAATTGGTGTGATATAGAGAAATTGATCAATATATATTATTATGCATATAATTATACTTAGTCCATTTCTGTCGATAGTGGGTGATATTTTACTAATATATTTTATATATATATACATATATTATTTTTAACTTGTTTTATTATTTAATTAATCATGTTATTATAAATAATCAATTAACTTAATCGTCACGTATAATTGTAAGTCAAGTGTTATTAAGTCAGATGCGTTGTCTTTCCTAAATAACTATCCTACTATATAGCTATGTCGTATATTATACATTATATTGTTTTGTGCTAAATATAGTATAGAAAAATACATAAAAACACAAGTTGGTTTATTTTAATTATTTAAGGTTTGTTTGTGTTAATCCTGGAATGGGATCAGAAGTTCGTACTCGTGCGTCATAGCCGAAGCTCGTGCTGCACGGACTTATGGTCGTCATTTCCCAATTATACCTTTCTCGGTCCTTTTTATTTCTGGATCTAGTTACTAAGTATTTTGGGCTAGACCGCTAAATTTGTAATATCTGTTATATACCCATCTCGACCCAATTAGGGTCAAGGCCCAAAATACTTACAACCTTGTTTATTTATTTATAAGTTTATCCATTATGCCATGTAGTATTAGATTTAGGTCCAATGGGCACTAAGGCCCAGAAGCCCATTAAGGTTCTGTTCTAAATTTTTCCCGAAAGTCCAAATTTTAAGGCCTTAAGGCCCAATCAGAAGCACAACTGTATAATAACCTTTACTGGGCCAGTCATCACTTCTGGCCCAGTTTCTGCTCTCTCATCAGAGTGCAACAATACACAAAACAAAATACAGCCAAGGCCAACAGTAGGAACCCAAGGTCATCAGCACTGGTGTTGGCCACACCAGTGCTGGTACAAACTGGTACCTGTGTTACCAGTAAACTAAACATGGTCCCAGAATTTTAATTAACACAATGTTCTCCCTCAGTAGGCACAAATCGAGGGTAAAACCAGCTATTGTTAGCAACGTCCAAATCATTCAAGAGTTTAATTTCTGGCGCCCCACAACTCAACTGACAAGGAACCAGTAACAGAAAGGTACTAAACTGCCAAATGAAATTCATAATCAATTAATTACTTAAGTCCAGCGAGGTACTCTAACAGGACCAAATTTGGCATCGAATCACAACAGAGTCATAATGAATCAACCGATCAATTTGATGTCTCAAGCAATCAACACATGACAAGTACACAACAAAAGCAACATCACAAGAGTCAACCAGAAATAACAGTTTCAACAAGCAACAGAGAAGGCAAACGAGCAGGCAACATAGAAACAAGGGAAACAACAATAGTCTTCTTAGAGATTACCAGGAAAGGAGGGAATGAGGCAAGGGACAGACGATACAGAAAGAGGGTATAGGACGAGCTCCACCACCACCTTAACTCTGGCCTCCTTCCTCTTTGTTCAATTGATTCTTCACAGCTTACCAGAAAAAGTTCCGTATGAATCTGTTCTAAGCTCAACACATGAGCGTCCAAACAGGCAAGAGGGAGGAAAAAGGAGGCTTGAGCTGTTATTTATGGTCGATGTGAAGGAGGAGTTCGGATGGTGGAGTTTCGTTTCAGTCCCCACTTACCAGATCGAGCCAATGGAGTAACAACAAGGCCAACAACTCGAGGATAGCCTCTCAGCGAGGTGTGAAGTGACAAATAGAGACGTGAAGGGTAAGATTTGATCATTTCTGCCTCGCACTCGAGTGCTGGACTTAAGGTCAAAGGTAGAGAGAGGCGCCTTTCTCTGCGTTGCCATCGAACAGTAGGGCATTTAAGAGGGAGAGGCAGAGAGGTGAGTCTAGTGACAGAACGGATAGGCAGGAGAAACAAAGGGAGAGAGCATAGTAGAGGTGAAGGGAGAGGTGACAGGTGAGAGGAGAAAGGAGATAAAGAGGGGAGAGAGATGGTCTCGGGGAAACAGCGAAAAGAGGAAAGAGAGAGGAAGAGACGAGTGTTGCCGAGAGGAGGAAAGAAAAGGAGAGAGAAGAGCACAGAAAAAGAGAGGACAAAAAATGTGGGAGAAAGAGATAGGGGCGGATATTACGAGGCTTCCTCTAGATCTTCTGTGGCGTAAATATTGGATAGTTTATAAGTTTGGCCAAAAGAATGTGTTACTTTGATCTGTTTCTTAAAGACTTTCTAAGTCCGTCACAGAAAATCGATTTCAAGGGAGGAACCCGAGGGACGTTCCTCTGGGCTGTCGACTCGTCCCCTCTGCGGCTCACCCGTGTATGCTTTGGTGTAGCCATCCACAATACGTCCCAAGGCCGACCCATTGGGTCAGTTTCTAAAGGTGCACAAGGGTTTCATGCTATTCTCCTACATTCTTGTTATTTCTAGGATGTTCTAAGGTCTTATCTGTATAAACCCCACGTGGTTCGTGAATATTTACTCGATGATGGGTCGGATGATTCGTTATATTGTTCTGAACTTTCAAATTACTTGTTTTTATTTCTCTTAATTTATTAGAATAAGATTTTGAATAACTTGTAAATTATTGTTATGAAAGAATTTAACTTATTAACTTCAAAATATTATTTTATGAGTCCCTCATTATTCATGTATATTAAATAGTGTGGTTATATTAAATTGGTAATATTTGAGGTTTTATTTGTTTTAAGGGTTAAAATTGTTAAATTAATTTTGATAACTATGTTAATTGAGTTGAAATCAATTTATCCATATGGTTGAAATTATATTTTTGTTTAATTAGATGTCATTGTAGGTCTTTAAATTAGTGCAGGTCGTACATAGAATTTTTGATCAAGCGATTAAAGGTGGGATTGATTATACTATAGAAATGTGTTTATTTGATGATTTGAATCTTACATAATTAAACTAGTAATTTAATATTTTAATGAATGGTAATATCATGATTAGTAAGATAATTATTTATTAAAATATTCATAAAAAATTGGTGGGTTTTACACCACCGCATTCCCTTCCCCTTAAAATCCTCCACAGATGAAGCAAACTCATCCATGTCAAGCTTCACTTCAAACTCTGAATTGGAGGAATTGACTCCTCTGATTGAGATCTTATCAGATCCAAAATCTTCCTTAATAGTTAAGAAAAATTACTTTGTTTCCTTGATAACACAACACTGACAAGGCTCGCTTCTCCTTGCACAAGCTGACGAGACTGGATTGTCCTTGCACGAGCTGACGAGGCTCGGCTGTCCTTCCCACTAACGGGTGGCTCGACTTTCAGGTCGTCGTTGCTCCCCATGACGAGCTGACAAAATCGTGGTTGATCACTTTGCACGAGCCCACGAGGGTCGACTGTCCTTGCTGATGGCACGAGCTGAAGCCCATCTGTTGAATTCACAAGATTTTTTAGAAAACTCGCATCGCATGGAGTGCTGGTGAGAGAGGAGATTATAAGAGAGAGAAGGGAGAAGATTGAGGAAAATGGGGGAGGCGGGCGAGGCCCGATGACAATCCTCTTCGCCTAGGGTTAGAGTTAGGTCGTGGGCCTCTCTTTTTTTATTTATAAAGGCATTTGTTTTATACTAACAAGAATTGCAAGTCATATAATGATATAAACACTAGTTTTTATGGGTCCTATTTAAAACATTGTTCTAAAAAATGCAAAGCCTCCTTGAGGAAATTCTCTGCAGTTTTTTTGTAATGAAAGTAGGGGTGTCAATGGATACGATACAGGTCGGGTGGAGCTATTTTGTATATGTATCCATTTGGTAATGCAAGTAGGGGTGTCATAATTTACACATATACACCTTTTTTTTTGGATAAAAGCAACCCCAAGATAGAGTGCCGGCTTCCTTTTATTGAAAGCAGAAAACAATTACAATGTTTTTGACTGGTTTTATTGGTACATGAGCATTATACCAATTCCAGCATTTTATTTATAGGATTAATAAAATCAACAACCTTAATAGAATTCTTCCTTTTTAACAAACTTTCACTACTAATTAACTCGCTAACTAGCAACTTTTATTCTTCACTTCAGTACTGTTTTCCTGTTATTGTTCCTCCAGTGATCTTTAATCCAACAAATCTTCATCATCAGCTATTTGATAATTTTCTTTTGGTTGATTACCTCCCAACTCGAGTACCTGTTGTACACCTAAATCAATATTTTTCATAAATACAAGCACAACATAAGAGCAAGTAGAGTATATACATTAACGAGAAAAAATATATAATGTGAAATATTAAACTAGAGTTATAATTATACGATCAATTTTTTAAAAGAGTTAAACGAGAGGATTGTATAATTAAATAAATAAATAATTAGATGAAATTAATTTTGGTAGAATCCAAGACAAATGGTAATGTTCTGTTGAAAATTAAGTTTTATTGAAAAGAGAACAAATAATTAAATGGTCTCCTATAAACTTAAATTACTAATAAATTAAGAAAAAAAATTGGGTGCTCCACTAGCTGGGTACACCTAGATACCCCTGTTAGTGGTGATTGGTGGAATTGAATCTTGAGAATTGAAAAAGTGAAACTATTATATGGTGGATTATATGTGATTGGTATAGTTTGGTGCACTAGGTACTCCGATGGACTATGCAAGTCTTGTAATAAATTAATTATTTTTACAGATTTTAAAATAGAGCATATATTTTTATTTTTATATATATTATTTTATATTTATTCTGTAATATCTTTTATATGTATTCTTATCTGCTTAGCTAACAAATTTTTTTTATTCAAATTCATATTCATATTCAATTCGATAAGTTAATAAAAAAAATCTTATTCATATCCGTCTTATCATCGAATATGATACGAATCGAATAAAAAAATATAAAAATAATTATAAGATTTCGTTTGAAAGTCCTGGCTGCAAGGTTATGTACTTATGTGGAACTTTTGAGAAAGATAAAGGTAAAAGAGTTTCCACGTGGTCTCACAGCACTGGTCAAAATCCAAGAATTCAACACGGTCTAAAGCAAATCAAATAATAATAAATTATATGATAACACAATAATGCAAAGGCAGAAAAGCGAAAACCAAGGAATGACTTCGCCTTTCCATCTTTATTCAGAAAAAAACAATAATAGTAGTCCCCCCCCCTTTTGGTGGTGTTTATTTCGAGTCCGAATCCGCTGCTTGTAAATTTCTGCTTGTTTCTTTGTTTGTCTCGATCCGACCGTTCGATCGTCACGAATGGCTGTAATTTGATTTAAGAGACAGATGCTTTGATCGTTAGATGAATTTTGAACGATTCAGATCGAAACAAGCAGAGATTTTACGAACAGCAGATCCGGTTCCGTTTATTTCATAACAACAAATTCAACCCCAATAGTAGTATTCACTATTCAGAAATGTGCCGTTAGAATGTCTCAATTTTGGAAAATAAAATTTCGACACAATTTTAACTTTTGGTGGTACAAACTTCATATTTATTATTTCAGCATTTTGTCTTGACTTGTTCAATATTTGGGTGCTTTATACCAACATGTAATTCAACCAATCATCAAAGCCTCTACTGTATCAAGTACATGGCACTTTGTCAGGCTCCACTTATATGGTGCATCCACACTTCTCGCCACAGAAAATCAAAGTAGAAAATTAATTAGCACCAACAAAAGGAAAAGGTGCCAAAAGATTTTGAGGGAATCCAAAAACAAGGTCTCTTTTGTTTGGGCCTTTGGGACCCAAGCCTCTCTGTCGGCAGCTTAGTTCATTAATTACTCATTATTTTCTAAATAAATAAGAGTCTCACTAGAGAAATGATTTTAGGGCTCTGTTATTCTATATCTGATCGTTTGTTTTTTATCTAACAAATAACTTATATAATACAGTGAATTCTGTGTAGTCCATCTGTGCCGTCCATATATATCGAACGATCAGCAGCGGAATAACAAGATTATGTTATTCCCTCAGAATAACAGCAGATACGGACTCCTAGAGAAATATGTTTAATATGATGTTTAATGTTTGAAAGATGTAATATTTTGCATTCCAAATTGATAAACATTTTTATTCTTCAAAAGAAAAGAAATATTGTCAGGACAGAAAAATGTGGACCCGGGCCATGTTCAAAATGTTTGTGTGTAAGCCTCATGAAAAGAAATAATAAAAAAATAATTTTTATATAATATTATAATAAAAAATGAGTATTTTATTCCTTCGTGAATTTACAGACAAAAACTGTAGTTGGCAACACGGCACCAACAAAGAGCAAGCTCATGATGGGACCAACCGTGCAATCTTTTCATAAAGGGTCAAATAAATAATTTTTTTACAGATAGAGTCAAAGGTCTCTAAAAATATCACAAATAGTCAAAGTCCCGATTAATATTTGTGCTCCTGAGCTTTTTTAGAGAAGCAACTATTAATATCACAAAAGATCAAGAACGCAACTAAAATGTAAAATTTATTCTGAAATCTTGAGAGAAAATTGCAGAATTTGAAAAACATGAAAAAAATTTAAGAAAGCAAGTAATATTTGCGCCGTTGTTTTTCTGTGAAATTTTTAGAGTGTTTCTGATCTTATCCGTTGAAAAAGTTTATTTTTTGATCCTCTATTGTACGAAAAATTTCCACCTACGGTTGATAGGAGCCTTAGAAATAATATCATCTGCATTGATTTTAGAACTGTAGATGTTCTTGTTTTTTAAAGCAAATCATGAATTTGTCACTGAATTTTTATTTATTTAGATAAAGGAACTTAAAAAATATTCACACTTACAGAAATAATCACTAAAGGACAATAAAAGGTTCCTCAAATAATTGATTTTTCCTAACACTACGATTTTTTAATCTAATATAAATTGACTATAAAACATATTAATGTGTTTCATCAAAACATATATTAACTTATTATATGCCACATATATTGAGAAATCTATTTTTTGTGATGCATCAGTTCAATAACTTCTATAAATTTTGGTATTCAAATTATTAATTGAATATTTCAAAGCACAGTCATTCATTTATTGTTTTCGATTTTACTTTGATATTCTCCGTGAATTTTAATTGAACTAAAAAAATAAAATATTATATTTTAATCAACCATTATAATTTAATATTTTATTCTTTGTGGGAGTATGAACTACTGTTTTTTATTTAAATTATAATTCCACCCAGGAGGTCCATCGCAGCGAAATAAATAAATAGTAAAGACATACATTCATTGTGAATGTATAATATATTTAATATTATGAATAAATATAATGTCCGTCTTAATTGTCCTCTTTACACGTCTTCTATTAGAAAAAAATAATTAATGTGCTGCTTTGTGCGCTTCAGTTTCGCTCTGCCTTGTCTGTTATGTCTGCTCTCATGCATGTCTTTATATTTAGGTCTAAAATTTTTATATTTAAGTTTGCAACAAAATTGCTACAAAATTTCTAATACAAAAACTTGGTGTAAAAATTGTAAGTTTTTATATAGAACAATAAAATCTATATATTGTTGCTTGCAAGTCTTTATATTTAAATTTACTGAAAACTGCTGCAAAATTTCTAATATAAAAAACTACTTGGGAGCGACATGACGGACAAAATAGTTTTGTTGTAAATTTAAATATAAAAAACTTTAGACCAAAATATTAAAAAAATGCAAGAAAACGGACAGAGTGGACATGTCATACAGAACAGAGTGAATCTGAAGCGAACATAACTGAGCATTAATTATTTTTGTCTTCTAACAAGAGGCGTGAGAGAGGAGCGGTCAAGAGGAGGCTCTTGACATCACTCTAGTATTATCTAAGGCTGTGCTCCATGACATCAATTTTGAAGGAGAGGTGAAAGGAGGGGAGGTGAACACACATGCTTACTTGCTCCAGAAAGATCTATCGAGGAAAGAAAGCACTTACTCGGGTGAGAACTTTCCATTGAACAATCCGATTTTGTTACCTTCAAATCGGGATACAGAAAATTAGTTATTGTTTATGACGAAAAACTGAGTTTTCAATCTTCTTTCTCTGCTTCCTTTTTTCTCAGCTGAAGCAAGTAAACACTTGCGTTCTCTTCCTCTTTCTTCTTTATCTTTTCTTTCTCTTTCTATCTTACCTTTCCTTCCTCTCTAATGGTGCTGGAGCGGACCCTAAAAAGATTTGGGATAGCATCTGGAAGGTTCATCCATCAATGGAGAGAACAACAATGGAATCCAGCATATGACAACATTGGATTCTGATACCGGATACCTTGTTAGTTGTCCGTGTAAATAATTGTGTCGCAGTTAACGCTAAACTAATTTCATATGATTTTTTTGTTTCTAATTTTAATTTAAGTAAATAGAATTGCGATAACATGGTCACGAACAAAAACATCGAAGCACCATCGAGTTACCTATGAATATGGACTTCATATATGCTGTTAGTCTTGAAGAAAAACAGGGTTCTGTTTTTCCGATCCGACAGTTCGTTTCGACCTCGCAGATAAATTTTATAATGATGCGAATTTCGTGCATCACATCAACGTCGTTCGTTTTAATCGGACGATCAGTATTGAAATAACATAATCCTGTTTTTCTCCAAGAATAACAGCTGATACATACTCATAATGATTTCATATCCACTGTTATTCCGAGAGAATAACAAAATTCTGTTATTTCATATCTGACCGTTCATTTTCGATCTAACAAATAACTTATATAATATATCGAGTCTTGTGCAGTCCATCTGTACCGTCCGTATAGATCGAGCGATCAGTAACGAAATAACAGAGACCTATTATTCCCTCATAATAACAGCATATACTGACTCCTAAATAATTAACATAGTAACAATATTCGCTTTTTATTCGCAAATGAGATGGATTTTGACGTGGAATGAACAAACATGAATAATTCGCCTAATAATATACAGTGCACTATTTTCACTAATATTCAGAAATAAAATATTAATATATTTTAAGTAAGAGATTTCTAAAAAATGATAGGAATATTCACTGTAACATTAATATAATATTTTGATACTATGAATTATATGAAAAAAAATAAACTTTTAACTAGTTTGGACTTGTTACATATAACTAGTTGTACTAATTAGTATCTAGTTATATATTAGTACAATAACAAAAAAATAATCCCTAGAAAGAATGATTGAAAATTGCACATTAAATTCACGCTATTTTTGAAGTTGATTTCAGTTATAAAAAAACAACAAAAAATCTTGGCTACGCCACTGGTTCGACTCGTCGACGCGTTCATGTTCCGACATGTCATCACCTCCTGCTCCGACACGTCGACGCGCCTATGCTTCGACGGGACCACACTGGACTAAAATCATGGCTACATCACTGGTCACAAACAAAACCAAGTAATATATGCCTATATGGGCTCCATTATTAATTAAGTTTATAAACGTTATTATTTTGTATATTGATAAAAAAAATAATATCTTGGATTCATTAAATTTATGTTGATAGATATATTCTACTGTCAGTTTCCAGCACATCGATCTGTTTTGAGGAAGATGAAGACAACAGGGACATCAAATCACTTTGGCAGAAATTAGTTTTATTGTTTGAAAATGTATTTGGCAGAAATTGATTTTAATTGTTTGTTCAATTGTCTATTTTCAAAGTGAATCCTCAAGTATTTGTATGTCATTAAGAAGTCTGCTCTAAGTTTCTGAAATATAATTCTCTATTATAGCGGCCTCTTTATTAGGTCTGCTATAATAGATTAAATCTATTACATCGGATGTTTAGAATCTATAGCAGCCTCCCTCTATTATATCGACTACTAGTTCGTTATAATAGGTCTTAGAAGGCCGCTGTTATAGCTTATTTCTGTCGTAGTGACACAAAGGCCGTTTATTTGTCCAAAAAATGCATTTACCCATTGTTTTCATATCCTACTAATTCATAGGTGAACAATAAATAATTTAAATTAATTCGATCACTTATTTAGAGAATTATTTTCCCATCGTAGAAAATTTAAAAAAAAAACTGTATTTCGTTCTTAGTAAAAATAAATCACAATCAGTATAAGAACACCAAATATGCAATTTTCTGATCCTTATTGCATTCTTAAAATTTATTTTTGTACTAATGTGTTATTGTAATTAAATACACAGAAATATGCAAATATTTTTTCCAATAAATGCACATTAATTTCTGAAACTCCAATGATCATTTCTAGAATTTTATGCCACATTTCTGAGCCTTTATCCATGTAGAAGCCTCGTAATTGATTGTGTCATTGGTCCCTTGTTGTATTTATTTCTTATTCATCTTGGCACCAATTTAGATGCCAACACTGCCATGGTTTCTTGTTCTCCTTCTTTCTCTTTTTCTAAAGGTGATGAGTGAGGAATTGATTCGGGAGATGAAGTTAATCATATTATTGCATTGATCTTTCTTTTTGTTAGTTTTTGCACCTACAAGAAAAGAAAACAAGCAAGTAAAAATAAATAAAAGAAAAAGAAAAGAATACTAAATAAAACTACTTGGGATCGAAATATTATTCACTATTGTCTCCGACAACAGCGTCAAAAATTTGATGCGTGGTTTGCAATACAAGTAATAATTCCTAAATTACACGCAATATGGCTACAAGTATATAACCTCGTCAAGTAGTACTTAGGGATCGCCTCCATATGTACAAGTTAGACTATCAATTCTAACTTAGCAATTTAATTAAGTAAAGAAAGTAAAAAGCGTTTGTTTGTTGAAAAGGATGGTTTGATTGTAATTGAACTTAAAGTCTTAAAGCGGGTTCTAGGTTTTTAACAAGTATGAGTAATTAGGGTTGCTATCCACTAATGTTACGACTAATTGATTTGTTGAATTTGTTCTATGAAGGAACATTTAGATGTTGTAGGTATCAATAGATTGTTAGGTTAAACTCTTCTTAGGTTTGATAATTTACAAAACAAATCAGTACTAACCTTGCACAATTGAGTTTGGATGAGTTGCAGGTTTATGCATGTACATTTTGATGATGCAAAGACTCAAACATGCATGTACAAGTCAAGACGATCACATTGATATCAAGAGAAAGTAATTTGGACAAGAACAAAGCCTTGTGTTATGGTAACACAAGGGGAACTCGTCACAACGAGACACCAACCCGTCATAACGGATTACCCTTTACAACAGATTTTGAAACGGGTTACGCATTTGCTGTAACGGAAGCAGTGTAGACTAAGAGTTCAAGAGTTCAAGAGTTCAAGATATGCCCAGGCTATATATACCTTGGGGATTTGAACCAGAATAATCAAGAAAGCCCTCCTCAAGTTTACAAGCATACAATTGAGCACCAAAATGAGCACAAGAGCCTTCTCCTTCAGCATCCACACCTTGAGAGTATTTAGGATAGCTAATTCTCTAATTGTCAATCCGAGAGTTCAATTTATTGTTGTTTTAGTTTAGTGAACTAAATTGTGTTGTCAAGTAGTTCATCCCCTTCCTTGATTGTGTTGTCAATCGGACACCTTTGCCTTGTAGAGTGGTGTAGCCTCTTGCATATATTTAGGAACCTAAGATATATTGTCTTATTGAGAAGAAACCTAAGATAGGTTCCGCAATTGTAAGAACACCACTCTACAAAGTATTGGTCTCGCAATTGTGTCATTTAGTGGAATTGGTCTCGCAAAGTATTTTTGGATCCGGAGGCCCCGTAGATGTAGCCCTAGTTTATTTGTAGGCTGAACCACGTTACATAGCGTGTTCTCTGGATCTCTTTCTCTTTACTATCTCTTTTTATTATTTTTGCACTTTATTGCTTGGATTGCTCAATTGCGATTAGTACTTGCTTGATTGTGATTTTAGCTAGGTGATTAAAGTCTAAAAGCTTGAATTGTAATTGATAAAATGCTTCCGCACTCATAATTGACCATAGAATCTCATTCTAACAATTCGTATTATAGCACAAATGTTCATATCTAGCTAATTAGACCAAATCTTGATAGTTCTTGATCTTGTCTTGTGAAAAATGACACAATTGAATTTTGTGAAAGAACCACCAATCTTTAGGGTAAGATGTAAGAATTTTTCTTTTTGGAAGAGATGTATGATAAACAACTTAGTCTACTTAAGCTTTGAAAAGTTGTTGATGATGGTTGGACATCTAAGTATGAAATCGATGGTATTACATTAAACAAAGAGTCCAAAGACCTCAAATACTCAAATGACAATGCCATGAACACTATACTTAGCTAAATTCATGAGACTGTTGCATTATCTCTTACTAATTCTACAAATGCTAAAGTAATAAACCTAGAGGGGAGGTGAATAAGTTCCAAATAAATTTCTAAGTTTATATATATATTATGCACAATTCAATTTCTCACTCGTCACAACGGATTCCTGTCCAGAGGGCCCATAAGTCAGCCAAAGATGCATTGAAGGGAATTTTGGGAAATGAGCCAACCCGTTACAACATATTTTGTAACGGGTTACACATTTGCTGTAACGGAAGCAGTGTAGACTAAGAGTTCAAGATGTGCCCAGCATATATATACCTTGGGGATTCGAACCAGAATAATCAAGAAAGCCCTCCTCAAGTTTACAAGCATACAATTGAGCATCAGAAAGAACACAAAAGTCTTCTCCTTCAGCATCCACACCTTGAGAGTGTTTAGGATAGCTAATTCTCTAATTGTCAATTCGAGAGATCACTTTGTTGTTTTAGTTTGGTGAACTATGTGGTGTTGTCATGTAGTTCATCCTCATCCTTGATTGTGTCATCAATCGAGCACATTTGCATTGTAGAGCGGTGTAGCCTCTTGCATATGTTTAGGAAGCTAAGATAGATTGTCTTGTTGGGAAGACCTAAGATAGATTCCATAATTGTAAGAACACTTGTGATTTAGTGGAATCAGTATCGGAATGTATTTTTGGATTCAGGGGTCTCATGGATGTAGGCATAATTTGTTTGTAGACCGAATCATATTACATAGCGTGTTATCTTACTCGATCTTGATCTCTTGCTCTTTACTCTCTTCTTTTACTATCTTTGCATTTTATTGCTTGAATTGCTCAATTGCTATTAGTACTTGCTTGGTTGTAATTTTAGCTAGATGATTAAGGTCTAAAAGCTTGAATTGTAATTGATAAAATACTTCCGCACTCATAATTGACCTTAGGATCTCATTCCAATAGGGATATCTCTATGGTAATATCATCTTCAAATTAGAATAAACATCACCTCTCTGTACTTAGCTATGCTAATCTAAGGTCATTAAGTTTGTTCATTGTCCTAATTGATCTAGAAAGCTATCTTTCACCTCTTGGTACTTAGCCTATCAAATACCCATTTCTTTATGGTCAGGACTTAATATTCAATTTCTCAATTGTAAATATCTAATTCTAAGATTTAATGCGATTTCGATTAAGTCTTCACAATCAAATAAAAAAAGAATAGATCATAAATATAGAACAAGAAGATATAAAATAAAAACAACTAAACCATAAAAAAAATTTCAAGTACAATCCTAATTAACCCTAGAAAGGCTCTCAGTTGGACATGGCTAAAGCATAAATGAAATAACAAGGAAGTTCCAAAAGTAATAAAGTACTCGATGAAAATGATGCTCTCTCTTCTTCCTTCTTCTCTCCCGCTTTTTGTCTACTTATAAGCCCTCGAAATTTGCCTCAAAAATCGTCTTAAATCTATTCTACTGATATCTATTTATATGAAAAAAGCAGAGCCTAGAATAAATCTCTAAAGCAACAAATTCGGAATTCGAAACCGCCTCATTACGAGCTTCAACGAAATCATTGCGTCTCTATTAAAATCCGTAGTTTTACCGAACGTAAAATAATCCGATTTTAATGTTTATCTAAATTCAAAATGATTCGAAAATAATTTTATCTAGCCCTATGATAATCCGATCTGTTCGAATTATCAGATCTACATAAAAGGACAATTAAAAGGAGCAAATCAAGTAGGCAATGCTTCTTATTCATGAAATGAAGTAATATAATCTAGTTATATGCGACACTTCTTCTATGGCTTTGTGTGGTGCATTTGTACACATGCTAAAAGCTCTAATATTGATCGATAATAACAACACAACAACGATGATTTCAATAAAAAAAAACAATTATTTTGGAGGTTATTAATTTATTCTAAGGTTGTTGATTTTGCCAAATTACTACGATAGTTTTTACCAAAAAAAAAAAATTATGGAAACCATAATATTTTTGTGGCAAATTCCTGAAACTTAATTACTAAACAAGATTATGATATTTTAATTAGTGGCACAATTAAAGTGATTGAACAATGAAAAACATAGCACATTGAATTTTTTTTCTGCTACAATATACAAATTGTAAATAGGTCATTAATTCCTCAAAAACTATATAGAAGCTGCCACCTAATAAAATGCGATGCATGTCTATTAAAAATATTGAACCTAGATAAATTTGCCATCTAATTCTCTAAAATAAATTAACTGCTAATTGAATAAAATGTAAAATTTTTACTATTTTTTCAAGTACCCAATTAACCAAGGACGGATCTAGGTTGAACCAGAGGCAAATGGCATGACCTCCTTGGAAAAAAAAATTTGCAAAAAAATTATGTGTATTTGTACTATTTGGCAAAATTATCATGTATATTTAAAAATCTACGTCATTTTGTCCACTGAAAAAAAATTATAAATCTTACTTCTTGACGAAAAATTCGGAATCCGTTCCTTCAATTAACCTTGTTTCACTGAGAAAACCAATAAATTCAGTGCTAATTGGAACAAAAAGCGAGTTTCCAAGTTGCAACCTACTATATACCCTTCTCTATGTATAAAGTGCCAAATGTATCATAGAGAATCCCAAATTGATCCAAACAAAAGGACACTGAGGCTTCCAAATAGGTCTCTAATTAATGTCTTCTTGATTGTGTCGTTTTAACGATAGCATCCTTCCAATATATGAGAAAATAACAAGTGGCCAGCAACTGTTGAAACAATAGTATTATTATTATGGATAATATTTCGTATATACCACATTTGATATCAACTATTGATACCGATTTTATTATGCATCTTTAGTTGAGTTATTCTGCACATTATTTGAGTTGTTAAAATGTATGTTATATCATAACTATTTCAGTACAAAAAAATAACATGCATAACTATTTCAATACAAAAATAACGTGCATAATAAATTAATAACTCAAATAATGTACATGATAACTCCACCAAAGATATATAATAAAATCAATAACATGTATAACTATTTCGATACAAAAAATAACGTACATAATAACTAAATAATGTGCATGATAACTCAACTAAATATGCATAATAAAATCGGTATCAATAGATGGTATCAAACAGGGGCGGATGCAGTAAGCTCCAGGGTGGGACAAGTGCCTCACCCTGAAAAAAAAATTTACAAAATAATTTAATGTATTTGTGCGATTTGTCAAATTTTTTTGCGAAATAACCATGTATATTTGAAAATCTGTGTTATTGTGCCCTCCCCTGAAAAAAATTTATAAATATTATCCTCTCCTGACGAAAATTCTGAATCCGCCCCTGATATCAAATATGATATCTACCTATCAACTCCCTATTATTATTATTATTATTATTATTATTATTATAACATATCATTGATGTTAATTCGGTCACGCGCATGCAAACACCAATTGTTGAAATGCGTGCATGCATCATCCTCTCAAATTAATAATGGTAGTTCTCTTTTGGTTTTTGGCTTCTCTTCTCAACTTCATTTGGAGTAGTGGTATCCAAATGACCAAATGTTTGGTATGAATCGTGCAAACCGAACTAAATTTACATAATCAAATTATTATTTAATTTGTGCGTACATAAATTAAATTAGATCGACTGAATATTTTAATAATTGAAGGATAAATCGAATTTTAAATCAGTTCATTTGATTACACCATATTATTAGGAAATTTGTTATATATGGTATCGCAATGCCAACAAAATATTTACTAATATTTATGTTAACTTGATTTCTCATTTTCAAAATGAAATATATTGGACACTGAATATCACTATTTTTATACCGAATCAAATCCAATAATTGAAAGAACTAATTAAACCACAATATTCAAATCAAATTTGATTTGATAAAAATCATATAAACCGAATCATTGAGCAATCCTATTTGAAAGTGGCATTAATTAGACGGATAGTTTCAAGTTCGTGTTGTCAAGTCCTATCTAGTGTAGCAGCAATACACAAGGTTCAAGTTCCGTTAGAGACTATTTTAAGAAAAGGTTCAAATTTATTTTCTGTTTTATTTGTGGGTATGTGCTGTAAGCATACGAATGATGAATCAGAAAAGAAAGTTTCAAGTTCGTGTTGGATAGAATTGAGTATAGTTTATTTGACCTCAGATGATAAATTAATTGCACATAAATTTTAGTTGGATTAGATAAATTTGAGTTGTAAATCATGCTGGAATTTTGAACGATTGGTTGGATTTTCATTCATTTGATTTTAGATTATATTTGAATTTCGGAGTATCTTGAATTGGGTCAAATAAGGTTGACGTAGTTCAACTTAAAAAAAAACAATTAGATTTCCGAAATTAGATGTACTTTATAAAGTATTGTAGCCTCTAGCTAACATTTGATTCCCAAATTTCTAATAAAGAGAAATAAAGACATTTGATTTGAATCGAATATTGAGGATTGCAGATTGATAAACAATTAGCTAACATAATTCAAAGTTACCATAAATTTTAATCACAAACTATTATTATTTTTTTTTTGTGGAGAAAACACTCATCATACTTTATTTAATTAGGTTTGTCTCATGCTTTTTATTTGACATGTTTTATCAATTAATTTATAGAAAAAATATTTCAACCACTTTTCAAAATTCTTTGTTTTAATTAATATTGGAAATATTAATATTCTAACACACTATTTCTTGCGGAGATAGATGAACTATGAAATCAAAATTTCAATCACTTACAAGGACCATTATGCTTATTTCTTTGTAATTAATAAACAGATATCCCAATATATAATAGTGTTTTTTTCCTTTTTTTTTTTTAGGAAACTTTGTACTTTACATTCACATGAAAAACAAGATAAAAAAGGGCATGTTTCTTCGGAGGTCTTAATTTTTTTTGGGTATCAGAAATTTATAATTATATAAAAAATTAGGTCAACTAATGTGCAAAAAAGTTACTAAATAACAAAAATAGGTGATTGGAAATTACTGAAGAATCTATAAATAAAGCTGCTTTAGAAATCAGAGCATATCATGCAACCAGTTATATAATTGCATACTGACAAGGAAATGCAATAGCTCTGCACATGGGGATGTATATTGGTAGTTATGTCTAAGAAATTATCATCAAAATGGTTTGAAAAAGACCAGAGAATCAATTGATGCATATCTTAGTACCAAACACTAATTAGCGCCACCGTCATAAAAAAAAATAGAAAACATTTTTTATTTTATTTATTGTCTGTAGACTTACAACACACGTTTATAAAAAAAATCAGAAAAAAAATTTGAAATCTCTCTAAAATAGCTCCTGTTGGGGCTCGAATCTCAGACCTCTCCCATGAAGGTCTTGTGTCTTATTACCACTACACCAGATAGAGTTTGACAGATAAAAAACCTACTTACAGTGGGAACTATATCTTCTGGTGCACCTTTTTTTGCACCAGAGAGGTGCGCATCAATCTGAACTTCAAATTAAGATCGGACGCTACTGACTTAACAATATAAAAATTCTTCTCGCATCATATCATTAGCTGTCGAATGTTTGATCTTAATCTGACGGTTTAGATTGAGGTGCGCCCCTCTGGTGCAAAAAAAGTGCACCAGAAAATAGTGTAAAAAAAGCAAAAATAGTGCTATACTTGAAATATTAAAAATATTATCAACAATGTTAAACTGTCGATGCGACAATGCACAGGGGCGGATCCAGCTGTTGCCAGGGGGGGCAAGTGCCTCCCCCTGGAAAAAAATTTTGCAAAATAATCCAGTGTATTTGTGCGATTTGTCAAATTTTTTTCCGAAATAATCATGTATATTTGAAAATTTGTGTTATTTTGCCCCCCCTGAATTTTTTTTATAAATCTTGCCCCCCTGACGAAAATCCTGGATCCGCCCCTGACAATGCATACTGGTCATTATACATATTAAAAAGAAAAGTAATAAAATATGTTAATAAACATAATGTAGAAATTTTGTGGCATGATATTGACAATATATAATGTATATTTATGGGTTTTTTTTAACAAATATAAAACAATTAGCACTGAATGCTATGTTAGCTTTTTTTTTTCGTCTATCCATTGCGAAAAACACCATAACAAAATTTAAGTAAAAATATCATAGCAAAGGCTCCAAACTTAAAATGCTTGATTTCACCAGCTAACCAAATTAAACAAAAAAAAAAAGAACATTTGAAATTTGGAAGTTCTCATTTGTTATTTCCAAAAAGAAAAAAAAGACGAAATTAAGCATGATAGCTCTACTTCAATGGCAATAACGACAACAACAACATTTGAAATTTAGGCGAAAAAATATTTTTGACATTTTCGTTAACGTTAATTAATACAAAAAATCTTACATTGCACACTTTTGTTGGTCCAGCAACGCCGAGTGTAACCATTAATTACAAGATTAAAGAAAGAGATGCTAAATTGAAGTGGTGGCACTGTGGCAGTGCATGCTTGAATACAAATAGTAGTTGCCTGGCTCCAGTCATGTGGGCCAGCTCTGATCCTGGTCCACAAACCTCCCGTTGCACCAGACATTGTGATCTTGCATGGGGCCCACTTGTCATAATTGGGACCAACAGGAGAAGATAATTCCAAACGGATTATTTATTAATGGAAGGGAATATATGCGAGGTGTTTAAAATATGCTATCTTCCTAAATAATTGTTTTGAATTATGAACGATTTTTTATTAGTTAGTTCAATAAATGATACTATATTTTTTTGATGCAATAAATGATACTAAATTGATAATGATAGTGAATTAGTGATTGCATTTTTTGATGGCCGGTTCACAAAGCTCTCGTTATAATTGTTAAACTTTTGTGTGTGTGTGTGTGTATTTAAGTTCAATTATTAAAACCTAAAATGTATATGGTAGGGGTAGAACAAAATATATTTATATTGGAATTTTTATATGATGCAACAAGATGGTTAAAGAAATCTGCTTACTTTAAATAATAAAAAAAGAATAGTTGATATGCACACTACTCGGCATTTTTTTTTTCTTCTAATTAATAAATTTATTGATTTGAAAACACATATTTTTTTTCGAGAAAAAATGATATTACTTGATTTGTAAGTGTTTTAAGTTGATATGAGAATATGTACATCTTATAACAAATGTTGTTTTCTCACATCCAACTATTTTAGTGAACTAAAAGTGATTATATTTACTATCGAAATGGATTTAAGTTATTATATGAGTTGTGCATATTTTTATGAAATATTTAAAATGTTTGTTTTTTTTGGTATGAAGTAATTGTGAATATTCAGTTTAAAAAACTGAAGAATCTAATGAATTGCAATTAAAAAGGACAGTTAAGAAAGCTAGCAAATTAAGTGAAAAGCAGAACTTTACTTTTCTTTTTTGAAAAGTAGATGATACGAATTCATGTTAAGCATGACTGCATGACGCATGAGACATGAGCTCATCGGTTACTGGTTGGTGCGCCATGAATAATGTTCTTGTCTAAGCAATGGACACTAAGACTTCATCAGTATTTATTGGAGTGCCAAATCTTAAAATTATACTCAATATAAAGAGAGGATCAAATCTTTCAAAAGTCTAGTTATGTCTTAGTTCCAAAAAAAAAAAAAAAAAAGGTCTAGTTATATATGTCACGTTTTAAAGAGGATTAGATTAAATCTTCAGGGTTAAGTGATCACAACATTTCTTTTTATATCTTTCTTCTCATTTATTTGTGATCAACTAAGTAATGTGTAAATGTCTGAATTTTTTATGACATTTTATTTACAATATAACTCTTAAAGACCAACATATTTTGTATTGTTTTTGCATGTATTGCGTAGCTAATCGTATTGCACGTCTATAATCATATATAAAAATTTATTTACACAAGTATCTCATATTAATTTTTTTACGAAATAAACATAATTTTTTTTCAAGCCAATCTTGAATAATAAATATAGTCTTCAATAAAAATTGAAGGAGCAATTCGAATATTATAATATAACCCATAAACTCGAAAATCTATTATAGGGTAAAGTATATTTTGAGATATTATAGGAGTAGAACAAATTTGTAAAACACATAGGGACATACTTTCATTTTTTTGAATAAGATGAAATAAGATGGAAGAGAGAACTTTCAGTAAACCTCTTTTTAGGACTGTCAATGGGCACGATACGGATCGGGTGGAGGTGTTTTCGTATTCGTATTCATTAAAATTGATCATATCCTTATTTTATCTTTATCCGTTAAAATTTGACTTACACATATCCTATCATTATCCATTAAAATTACATGGTAACAAACAGGTAACATATAAAAAGAATAATATTTGTAATTATTATATCTCTATTTTTTTTCTAAATAAATTTCAAAACTTATTTATTTAATACAAACGTGTCTCTACATAAATATAAATATAAAAATAAAAATATATAATTGATTCCAATTCAATTATTTTATCAAAGAAATCAAAGTAAAAGAGAAATATTTCATCTCTTATCTAGTTTTTTTACTAATATTTTTTTTTTATAATTTACCATATAGAATAATGGGTACAAAATAACATTTATCCGTACCCTTGTAGGACTGTTCATCGAGTCGAGTTAGCTCGAGCTAACCCTTGCTTAAACTCGAACCAAGAATATTCGAGTCGAGCAACCAAGTCTAATCCGAGTTGAATAAGCAACTCGAACTTAACTCGATGTTGCTCGAGTCAACTCGTAACTCGCTCGCGTATCAGATTTGAATACTTGAATTCGGTATTTGAGTGTCTGGGTGACTGGGTCTGGGTCTGTATAGTTGAACTGACTCAGGCTGGGCCATATAAATATTAGTTACACTGGGTTATATAAATATTAGTTGAATTGACTTAAAGTAAATCCATATATAATTACACATTTAGTTGAACTGTGCCATATTAGTTGAACTAACTCAGGGTAAAAGCTCATATACATGAGCGAGTTTCGAGTTGTCGAGCGAGTGACACCCAACTCGAGATCAACTCGAGTTATTATTCGAGTCAATCTGCTCGAGCTACATATTACTTGAGTTGAATCTAAACGAGTTTCACGAGCAGTTATCTGAGCGAGTTTCGAGCGAGTCATGAGTTGTGAGCTATTTGCCCAGCCCTATACCCTTGCCCATTTAATTAACGAAAAATAAATTTATCCATATCCGATTATCTATCGATTTTTTTTATCCACATCCGTCTTATCAAATGCGGTACAGACAAGATAAACTGGTAATACGAACACAATAATAGTAAGTGACCTCTATTTGAAAGAAGAATGCACTGGTTCTTTAAACACAATTAAAACATCAATACATTTTTTACATAGTAATACGAACACAATAATTTTATTATTGTTTATTAAATTTCAATAATAGAATAGTCTATTATTATTATTATTATTTATTTTTATATGTTGTTTTTAAGAGTAGCACATATTTTATCAATATTTTATGAATATATATTCTGCTTAAAAATATATTTTGTGATTAAGTATGTTAAGAAATAATATTATTAATATACTTAAATGACATTGACGATTAATTAAAAAGTCAAGTACTTTTTAAATTAATTAGAAGAAGTTTAATCATCTATGTTTAAACATTTGTCATGCTTTTATTTTATTTCACTTGTGTTGACAATTTTATTCTGAAATTTGTTTCGTTTCGGAAAGTTATTTTATTTCACTTGGGTTTTTGTGTTGACAACTTTATTCCAAGAAAATTTTCTTCTTTGTTTTGGAAAATTAAAGCAGGAACAAAAATAGTGGGGAAGAAATCTCGAAGAGCAACCACATAATAGCGTGGAATTCAAAATTACGAGAGAGAGAGAGAGAGAAAACCCTTGGTTTCCTAGACAGCGCTAGCAGCTCAATAACCCTAGAGAAGTTTGAGGTGGATAGAACCACATTGGTGCCTGAATCTATTTAGAGCTATTTCTCCTTCCCTCTGTGTTTGTCTCTCACATTGCCTTTTTAACTACAAGTAAGTTCCATTTTCACTTAGTTTTACTAGGGGTAGACGAGAAAAGGGAGAATCTTCTGAAATCTCCCTTTGATTAGTCGTATATCATATGAGGGAGTAACTGCTAAACAACCTAGATTTGTCAACAATTCAGTCTTGTATTCGCGCAATTTACAATAGATTTTCAGACCTTGGCCTTATGTTTATTGTCCCGAAATTATTAAGACAAACTCTATTAACATGGTAGAACGTGCATAGCTCTTATTATGGAATCCTTATCCTCCGAAATAATGCGGGTTTCGAAATGGTCAGCGGGCAGCACGGTTACGCTGTAAATTCGTTGGTACTGTAGCAAAAACACTGTGCGGGCAGCACTCGTCGCTATAACAGCGGTGAGAATGCAGGGGGTCCACTGTTGCTGACCATTTCAGGGGATGTGAATTCCTTATTATGGGTATATGGGTACAACAGGTGAATCGGTATCTGTTGTAGTAACATACGAAAATAAAGTGACCGCTATAGTAAAATCCTTTATAAAAAAGCTGCCCGCTACAATAAAAAAATTTCCCCTCAGTCACAATCTTACCCGTGATTTCAATCGGATTGTCCGTATCGTGCCACGTACTATTTTATGGGTGTATGTTACTATAGCAGATACGGACCCACAACAGGTCCGGTGCCGGTGGCAACATTTATTTTAGGAAAAAAATGTTCTGTCTTTACTGCTACTGACATCACTTCGGACTGACAATGGTGCTGGTACTGGACCCAATACAGCTGGTTTCAATTTGTAAGGTGCTGAGATTCAAATATGTTGTGTTTGGAGGTCATTTGCAAAAAAATAAATTTTAAGAATGTTGGATCCAGCCACTTGCCGAACCACCAAACCAGGATCCAGTCATAGCGGGTCCCGGGTCGGCAGAGGACTATCGACTATCGGGCTCTAAAACACAAAATATTTGTTGCTTGAAGAGGAAGAAGAGAATGGCGCCTTGTTAGATCAACTTGTTGTCTTGGATTAGTGGTTCCTGCTTTGGTAGGATGTGAAATCAGCTGTGCATGTAGTTTAATATAGTGAGTGCTTGGAGTTATGATCTGTTCGGTGTTCAAAATTTCATTTATAGGAAGTAGATGATGGGAGAGGTAATGTATTATATAATAGCAAGATTGGATCAAAATGTTCTGTATAGTTTTTGCTTATTTTCCTCTCCCTTTTTGATTGCTGGATTGATGTATTATTTCATTGCAGTGCTCTTCCAGCTCTGAAGTATAACTGAAATTCAAAATAGTGTTTTGTAATTATGCGAAGGTTAATCACGTGTTAGTTTTTTTTTTCCTATCTTTCAGATTGTGGTTTTTGTCTTTCTTTTTTAATTAAAAAAACCAGAATATACATACAAGAGATCTTGTTCCATCACGGGCTTTCTGTAATTGCAATTTCTTACAAGTGCTGTAAACCCTGTAACTAATCCTCAAGTAGAGCTGTTAAGGGGTTAGATGTAATTACAGAGGGGGAGGGAGGGAGATGATTTATATTTTTAATACGGCCACTGCCAAGTTTTTGAAAGAAAAAAGAGATTGATTATATTCTACACCTATCGAAATTCTGTGACCAAGAAGGGTAGTAAATATAGCTTCAACAATGTCTTCCAAAACTAAACCCCGTATGGCTTCATTGAATTCTAACTGTCAGTGGCACTCTCACCACATTCTTATTTCCTTTCCATATAATGGAACCAAACATATAGTCTTGCGAATGAGGATCCACGACCTGAAGATGTACTGTGAAATTCTTACTTGAACCATAACTTTGGAAAGTAAGAACACTAGGTGCAACTGTCACTTTTATGCCCTTGAGTGCATCGATTGAAACCTGATACACACTCCAGGGCTCACCCACATTGGTCATTGTGCGGGTTACCTGATAACTTCCCTTGAGTTTTGGCACTGTGATTGACGGATAGTTCAGGTCACTGGCAAGCAGACCTGGTTTTAGACACACACTACTATCTCCAGTTATTTTTTGCAGAGTATGGTCATCGTAACCTATAGAACAAAGGAAGGATTTGTAATCTGGCGGGGATAAATTAAAAATGAGACCTGGGTTTAAGACGTGAGTTGGGTTTATGAAGCCTGACCCGAAGTCGAATGGATTTGCCGGAGATCCTTCTGGATCAGAAACTATAGTGTTGCCCTTCTTATCCAAAATTGTTGCTGCAAAAGAAATAATGAATATTGAAAAGAGTTTTTATCTTGATAGACAGAGTAGTTTAATATGTACAAATTATGCTAAATTGTTTGTTATTTACAAATTACAGACATGGGCATGTGATGTAACATCTAATTATTCCAACAAAACGGCATATGTGCAATATAACATACTGTATGGAAAAGAAGTACAGCTGGTAGCAAATTTTCTGGAATCACATTTCCCCTTATAGTTAAAGAGCTCAACCAAAATATTAGAAACTTCAGTAGCTGTATTAAAATAATTAAAAATACAGTTAATTTGCCAATGAAAAGGAAACATTGTCTGCTAACCTGTAGTCATTATGGCTGATTTGATTGTAGCAGGAGACCATGTAGGATAGACAGCTTTTACCAAGGCTGCAATGCCGGTGGCATGGGGACAAGCCATAGAAGTACCAGACAAAACATTAAATTGCATGCGCACATCTTTTGCCAGAGACCATGCTGCCAGAATATTTAGTCCGGGTGCTACCACATCAGGCTACAAGTGTAACCAAAATAAGTAAGCTTATATATATTCAAATTTGGTATGTAGGGTTCTGATCACTTTGGATTTATCATACCTTCAGAATTTGTGGTGTTAGTGAGTTGGGTCCTTTTGAAGAGAATGCTGACACACGAGGAGCTGATTGGGTTCCCATTGTGGTACTTGCTGGTAATATTATTGACATTGGGCTCCTGCATTAATTTTTATTTTTACAATGCCAAATTTATTAATTCTTGATAAAAATAAAACAATAACAGCCTTATTCCAATTACTGAAGTTCAGTAAGCCTAACCATGTGGTATTGAGATAGGAGAGGATTTTTTCACCCGCTTCTCTATCAACTGAAGTTGCTGGTAAAACAAAAGGAGCTGCAACCTGGAAATTGGTTTCATCTATAAGTATCATGCCACTAGCACCTGCTCTTTTAACAATCTCGCTCTTTTGCACCCTTGAGTCTGACGAGCTTTCACCATGGCGACACACTAGTATTTTCCCTTTCACCTTTGTCTCATTTAGTGAGCTATCCAAGCAAAAGCTAAATGCACGAGGCAAGAGAGTGCATTAATTAGATAAATATGATGAAGCCCCTTTTTGCAACTTTTTGAAGTGTACGATATCTAGGGTTCAAATGTACCATCTAAGATTACTGATACAAAGTGGAGCTGCCATTTCCAGAAGGCTTTAATTCAATGAAATCTTGCTGAAATAAATAATATACTTGATATATGATAATATGAACAATCTCTAGGTTAATTGTACTTTTTTTCTGCTATCTAGCTTAATTCTATATTCAGCTTGCAGTTAATACCTAGATTGGTAAGGGGTAAAATAGGCTGCATTGGCCTCAGAAGCGGAGATAGTGCTGATTGATCTGGTCATGTTGTATCTGGTCAAACTATCACCCTGAAATTCGAAACATATGAGTTCAACAACTCAATCTATGGATAGAAACAAGGTAAAGAAAATGTTGCCAGCATATATTCATTTATTACATATATGTGCATTTTGTATTGTATTAGCTAATACAATCATTCATCCCTGAGAACTTATTCACATAGAAATTACCGTAATCTTAGTGCCATCACCAAGCACAACTGAAGACACAAATTTGCGGTCTGTAGACCCTGCTGCAATTGTGAGCAACCATGGAGCAACATTAGTCACAGTCCCATGACCACCAGCATTCCCGGCAGAAGAAATGACCAAAATACCATTATTAACTGCATGAAATGACCCTATAGATATTGGGTCACTAAAATAGTCATCTTGTGGGGGATCAGGGCCTAGAGAGATTGAAATAATATCGACTCCATCTTTTATCGCATCATCAAATGCTGCAAGAAGATCTGCATCATAGCAGCCCATTTCCCAACATGCTTTGTAGACAGCTATTCGTGCCATCTGGGCCCCGCCTCGGCCCCCGCCAGCACCCAATCCTTTGTAGCTCATGTTTCTCACATAACGCCCCGCAGCAGTTGAGGCAGTATGGGTCCCATGACCCAAAGTGTCTCTTGGCGACTTCGATTTGATTGTTTCATCGCTGTTGGCAGTTTCTCCTTGAACTACATGATATTTTTGGTCGTGGTGTTCATCTGCTTCATATCCAGATAAATAGTACCTAGCTCCAATTATTTTCCTATGTAGTATATTCCTTGTTAATTCTTGTCCTAAGCCATATAGTTCAATGACCAAGGTCTGGTATTGACTGTTAATCATGGTATAGATAATAAAAGTTTTTGCCTCAAAAGAGAATTATAATGAATGATCTAACATAATATACAGAAATAAACTTTTTTTTTTATTTTGTTGCTTTAATTCGATGTATGTTCTTTAGTTAATTATATTAATTTTTGTTTATGTTGATTTTAAATGTCAGTTAAAGAGCAAACAAAAGGAGTAAAACTGTTGTTTTACTTGTTGCAAGTAAAATTTGAAGAAGGGTCTCCAGCTTGGCAACGGCCTTTCCATCTTGAGGGAACTGGAGACATTCCTTCATCGTGAAAGCTTGGCGATTCTGGCCATATCCCTACATTAGAACTACAGATTGATCAAGTTTTCCTTTCTGCAAAACATGCTGAAAAGACGAATGATACTTTAGACGTATCAGATTCTTAATCAACAGAAAACACCTTGATTTCCTGGTAGCTGTTTGGAGGAAACAGTCTATGCTGTGTATATATGCAAGTATAGAATTGTTGGCCATGTGAATGAAATATTGGATAATACCAGGGTGAAAGAGTAAAAATTATCAACAAGCATCAAGTGAACTATATTTGGAACCTACCTACAGCCCTGGTATCTAAATCATTGCAAATAAATACAAAAACAATATAGTAGGATGGCCCATGGGATAAACATAAAGGTATCTGACACTCTAATAAGGTCGAGATAGAGCGTGAGGAGCATATACTGTTCACATGACAAGTCTATCTGTCTACTAGCTAAACTCCAATCAGAAAATTTTGAACAAAACTTGGTTGGAAGCATCTGAATCACATGATTATCTTGGCAAAAGAGAGGGCTTCAGTTGCTTGTCATTTCAGGAGTGAATGTTTGGATTGACTTCTAGTTGGGAAAAGAAATGAAAACATAAAAGAGCTGTACCAGTGTCGATGAACCCAATGATAACATTCTCTTGGTTCTTTGTGGAATATCCAGGTACTTCCATTCCTTCATTTGTTTGCAATCCCATGAAGTCCCATGAGTACGTTGTATGGAGCTTTCTTTTCAAATTTGGTAGAACTGATACCACACCGGGCATCTCTGTTTGTCAATATATAAAAAAATTAAAAAATTGAATAATAGTAGCACATAACGAATATATTTTTCACAAGTCAGATAAATTGTTCAAACAGAGTAGAATGAGTGGATGCGTATGTGTATACAAGCGCTTACTGGCCAATGTTGAAGCCTGCTGTTCGGTTAATTTTGCAGCAAAACCCCTAAAACTTTCTCGATAGGAGCATATATGAGAATCTTGTGCCTTCTGTAAACTGAATAATAAACAATTATATAATTATGACATTTCAATACATTAGAATCTGAGAGTCAAAAATAATGGTGCTCATTTTTCTTCAAAATATAAATTTTCAGTGAAGATTATAGTTATAAAAAACAGCATTCTTTTCTTCTTGTTACCTTCCATCATGAACAGAAGCAAGCATTTGGTGGTCATAGTTCAATGTATCATCACTGGTACCAACTTCTGTAGCACTTCCCATATAAACCACATAAACCTTGTGATTTTAAGAAAAAAACATTGAATTGTTAAGTAGAGAAACGATAAAGCTGCTAAATTCTGAATGCAGTGGTTGAATTCTAAAATGAGTAAAATAAATATATCAGCTTCATAGAAGGAGAATCAGCAGATGATAGAACAGCATTTTGCATTATAGAGAGAAAAAGTAAATACTTGGTGGCAGATTGGCATAGCCAAACTTGGTTTGTCAATCCATTTCACAAATTAGAGTAATTACTGTTACATTGATGTTACTAAACAGATTCTAACACTATTGTAAACTAAATGAGCATCTAGATTGCACGAATTCACCATTAATATATAATTAGAAATGTCTCTGTATGAACTTGGGAGGAGAGGGAGGGAGGTGGTGGGAGTTAAACCTGAGAAGATAAAGAGCAATTAAACTGTGCAAGTACTATGGAGAGAAAAAGGATGATTGTGGTGGCGCAGAAAGAAGCCATGAGAGTAGAGTGAGGTGATGGAGAGGTGGATTAGATCGATTAGATATTTCACAATGGTTGCGTTTAAGATCACTGCCAGGTTTTCTGCATGAACAAACAAAAGTAACCAACTAAAATAAGCAAACGAAAAAGGGTCTTGAAAGAGAGATTGAGGCTGGTGGCAGTTATCTAACTACTACTTCAGAAAAGGATAAAAGAGCACAGGTACTATGAAAAACTGGTCCCGTGACTTCATGCTTCAATTGTTTAACAAAAATAAAAAGGTTTTTCTATGATGTTTTCTTTTAGCAAATTTGAAAATAAATTAGTTCTGAATGTTATATTAATCATTTTGATTTTTGTCAATTAATAATTCATATTTGAAATATGAAAGAAAGGAACAGAGGAAAGTTGAGATTAAGAAAAAAATTTAGGAAAAAAGAAGGAAAAATAATACTTTGATTAATTGAACAAGAATTATCAGATATATTTCATACCGTTGTCAACTTATTGTTATAAGCAATGACATCAATTTTTTTTTTAAGAAAAGCAATGACATCAATTATACGTTGCATAGTATGCATGACGTAATGACCATATTCACAACTGCCCCAGTTGCTTTGGACCCTAAAGAAGTAAGAAATAACAAATAATTTAAATAATGACTGATTATTCAATCCTAACCCCAAAAAAATCAAATTAAATCGAATATGTTCAAATTGCATACTTTCAGCTCTGATCATATGAAATATGCATCTCTCATATTCACATTATGACAAATGTAAGAGTTCGAAGCGCTCTGCAATATAAATAAATAAAATGCAGTTAATTATTGTGTATATTGAATGTGCACTTAATTATTGTGTATATATTGAATGTGTTAAAAAAGAAAGAAACTATTAACGTATTTAGATATGACAATATCTCTAGTGGGTATGTTGTGATGCGATCCGTGCTATATCTGTGATCCAAAGAATCCACGAGCCAACCCCTCACTGTCGAGATTTGCATCACAAGCAGATACCAAAGATCCATGCAATTCAACCGAGAAATAAAAAAATGTACATAATCAATACATTGAACATATTAGTCATATATAAGCAAATATTACACAATCTAGAGTTTAATTATTCTTACTCCTCAATATATGGCAGAAGAATCAACAATGAAGGGTCTGTGTCTTCGTTAATTAATTTGTTGATGTATGTCGAACTACCATCGAAGTCGTCTCATGGTAACTACTGTGCATACCATAGGATCCATGAACATGAAAGTGGAATGAAGAGGAGTACACCTAAGGTCGTTTTCACAAATCATGCACGTATATCACAATTGAATATAAAGTTACCAAATTATTAGAAAAATGGTAAGTACAAAAAGACTTACATGCAGAAGACCTGTAGTATTGAGACACCGAGTTGAGTGTTGCTCATCATCTCGATTATTTCATCAACTGACACCTAGGTGGGATCGTTATGTTATTGTTGAACAACATCTCAGAGTTGATATAAAAGCCCAATGTGTCGACGTGTTGGAACATCAACACATTGTACAAAAATTAGAAGCTTCGTTGAGCCTTTGCAATGTTGCATTGTCAAGGAAGGACACCCTGCAAATTCCCAACACGTCAGTTTGTGCCGACTTCTTCTGCTTTGGCTCGACATTCTTCTGCTTCAGCTCGAAACCATTTTGCTTCACATTCGGTGTTATGTCATATGCTTAATAAAAATAGAAATCAGATGGATAAATCATTGATCAAGTTTTTAGCAATTTGTTATTTAGATTACCCATTAAACATCGAGCGCCTGCACTACCTCCACCAATCTTGTAGGCCATCTGAGAAAACTCTCGATCATGTCGACAATGTATACATCTTCATCGCCCGGAGGAGGACACAAAAAAAGTCGTGTGATGACTGGTGTGGTGAACATCATGTAAGACTACATAAACCTCATTATTGCTGAGAGGTACATCGTGCACTGCCTGATCGGGAGTAGACGGAAGAATCCTCTCGTATGCTATCAGAATTCTCGTTTCATCATCATTTTCTTGAACAGCTTGCAACTTATCAGTTTCTTAAATAAAAAACAACAACAATATAATGAGAAACTAATTAGAAACCCTAATGTTTTAAAAGAAAGATTATGAGAGTACATGGGGCCTATCAAGCGACAGTGGATCTGTGTCATTTGAGCTCACATTGCTCCTACCGTGAATTTTGGGGAGAGTATTAATCCGGGACTTTGCCTTGAAGAGCTTGCTGAAGCTAGAATTCAACGGTCGACAACTTGTCCTTAAGAGTCTGCACCTCTTCCAAACTGACGCACTAGTCGTGAGACGTCTTCTTCCTCCCCTTCTTTCCGAAAATTGCCTTAATACCAGCATAGGTGGAGTGACCTTTCACTCTCCCTAGATGCTCGGGTGTCCCAATTCCAATTTCAAGGACATCATGGTAGCGAATTAGCGATCATCTTGAAATCTACCCTGAGATAGTTCCATGGATTTCTTCTCCTGTTAATTACAAAAAATATATTAGAATAGGACAGTAAAAGATACAAAATAAATATTTAGAAATTTAAAGAATAAATACATATCATCCTCAGTACGACCTCTACCGTCGCTAAGTTTTGAACTTCTACACCTCTCATCTCCGAATTCTGCTTTGTTCTTGCATTCACCCAATTCCGACCCCTTTGATTAACTGAAGAGCTTATCCTCGATGAGTTTTCCTAGTCGAGATGACATCATTAGTCGTTTACTTCTTCTTGCGGCCTTGTAACCACCTGAGCCCGTGTAGTGAGGATGAATATTCTTGCTCGCATTCAGTTGTCCTTGTTGTCTCATTTTCTGTGTACAAAAGAAAAAAAATACAAGTTAAGATTATTATGCATTCATCTATTAAGACACTAAAGTTAAACCTCTAAAACTCATAGAAAATATATATACCTTTAATGAGTTGAATCTATCACTGTTGCAATAGTCCAAAGACATAACCATTGCTTTTTTCGATGTTTTTCCTTCCTTCCAGAGATTTTTGGAATCGTCGGGATTAACATTTATGATGTATTCTTTTCTCAGCCTACCCTTCTAAAACCTCCACCTTTCACACATTTTCTTAAGAACATCGTTCTTGTGAGTATCATCATTGGTGTTCCATTCTTTCTATAAGAAACAACAACGAAGTAATGTTAGTGATGTAATACATGGTGATTTTCATAAAAATCTATAAAATATGATATATCGGATTTGGAGGCTTACGTTGTCATTATTCCAAAGGGCATATTTTGTATATTTGCTAGCATGTTTCCAACTGTCTATGTTGCATGGCACAAACTACCTCACCAATACTCCAATGTGGCTGGTGAAGGAGGCAACATTATCAACTTCAGGTTGTCCGTCATATCTGAAAGAAATATGCTTAATCTTGAGAGGAAGGTTGCATACCTCCTCTGCTGTTGTCTTGCCCCTCATATTCTTCTTCCTTCCAAATTGTCTATTGTTCTTCTGGTTCTCCTGACATTGTGCATCAAAGTAAAATTATTCTTGTTTATCCCATGACAAGGCCACTCAGGATTTGTATATTGGTGATAATAAATCTAAAGAACTTGTTATAAGGAGCAATCAGAGATTTATATATTGGTACTCTTATATGTAATAATAAATCATCAATCTATCAAATATAAACAACATTAATCAAGTTTACAACTTGTTTAGTTCTAATTTTGAGGCCATATTATGTGATATCTAGCAAAATCTGTTTCTAACCCAAAATTTAAGCTAAAGTATATACCACACTTGTCTTTTCTAATCTTAATTTAAACTGAAGTACCACACTTGCATTCCCTAATCCTAAATTTAAACAATACAAGCAACTATAAAATAGCAACATACAAGAAATGTTGTATTAATTCTGTAAACGTCAACATAATTTATTGCATAAAATAGGAACATAATTTAATAATAAATGTAGGGAAATTTACTTTTGATAGTAGGAGAGGAGAGTGGCAGCGAGGCTACGAACACTGAGAGAACTATCGGTTTGGGGAGGAAGCACCAATCTAGAGGATTGAAGAGGGAGGACGGGGGCTACGCGACAAAGGCTAGGTGAGGACGAAGGCTAGGAAGAGGTCCGGAGAGAAGGGGATGACAAACATAGAGAGAAGGAAAGAAGGGGACGTCTCGATGTGGAGGTGGCTGGAGTTTCGATCGGACACAAAGAGAAGGGGCAGAGAAGGGGAGAAGAAAAGATTCGAAGTTGTGGGTTTCGTTTCGATCGAATAAAGAGGCGTGAGACCGAGAGAAAGAAAAATAGAGTTTAATTTTTATCACTGATTTTTAGTATCCAACCAGTGATAAAAGAGCCCTTTATCATTAAAACTGGTGACAAAAGGTCCTTTATCGCTGGTTATTTGTGCACAAACGACATTAAAAGTCCAATGTAGAACACAAAACAAATAAAGTGCGTCCATTGATCTAGAAAGCTGTAAGCCTCAGCATGGTTTGCGGGAGTTTGATAGAGCTATTTGACCAAAGGTCTAGAGTTCGAATCCCACAAACCACACATTTTTTTTTTAAATTTTTCTGTTTGCTCAAATTTTCTTTTACAATTATTTATTTTATTTAATAAAATATGTAAAAAAATATATTACGTAAATCAGAAAGTATTATCATTAATTTTTAGTATTATTATATTAAATGAAATAAAAAATAATTAAATAAATTATGAAAAAACATTACATGAAAATTCAAAAGTGACATTATTTTTGAAGTAATTAATGGTTAGTACTTAAAAAAAATCAACGACATTAAAGTAAAACAAAGGAACCTTGAATGTCGGTAATTTACTTCTCAGATCTCCTCGATCCACCTGTAATACGACATTGATCTATTGTCATTGCTAGATAAAACTTCAATTATAACTCCACTATTTTGCATGATACTTTTACCGTCTTGTTTCTTTGTATACCAGGTACACTCGTTCATATCGAAGCCTTGGTAGGTGTCAACTAACACTCCGAGATCCTTCGATAGCCAGTACACGATTTTATCAATGATCTTGAATGGCTGGTGTTCGACTTTGTCTTAGAGCCATTTTGCAAATATTAAATTGTATTTTTTGGTGAACAATGATTTACGTTTTCCACCTAGGTTCTCAAATTTTGATCCAATGAGAAATGATCTGTTGGTGAACAATGAATTACAATGATTAAGGTTCAAAATTTTGAATTGTAATTGTTAAAAATGCTTCCGTACTAACACTTGACCTTAGGACCCATAGTTATAGAATTTTCTTTTCAAAATAGAAAGTTGAATGAGAAACGAAAAGCTATAACTAATTCCTATGAAATAGAAAAAAGAAAAAAAAATCAAGTTTTGATCTTCAAATTATTTAAAAACACCTTAGTTCTTAAAATTTCATTTACATCAATTTGGTTCTTAAATTTCAAAAGAAGTTTTTGAACTTTAATAAAATAACTCAATTGATCTCTAAATTTTAGTTTGCTCAAATATTTTTAAAAGTTAAAAAATAAAATTGGCACAAATAAAAATTTAATTACCAACTCGCTTTTTAATAATTTGGGAATAATTAAATTTGCCAAGAGAAAACATCTGAAATTAAAGAAATAATAAATAAATCCCTGCTATGTAGTGTACTAATAGAAACATAAGAGAGAGATCAGAAGATTAAGTGAAGCGAAAATTGTCAGAATTAATAATTAAACCTTGAAATAATGAGTGAGGATACGGTGTTCCGCAAAGCATCAAACGTACTGTACTTCGCCTTCATGTCTCCTATTTCAAAGTTCAAACGACCGATCCAAATCGTTGAACTTGATCTTCATATTAAAATCTTCTTGGAGACTGAATTTTATATTTTTTGAATTTTTTTACTATTTTTTTAGAGAGGTCGAAAATCATTCATATTTGATGATCAAAAATCGTTAGATTAACTAATTTTTCACTCTTTTAAAAAAAGTAAAAAATGTAAAATTCGATCTTCAAGAAGAATTTAATATGAAGATTAAATTTAACGATTTGAATCGATTATTTGAACTTTGAAATCGTAGATATGAATGCAAAATAAAACACATTTGATGTTTTATGAAAAATCGTAGCCTTATTTTTGAAATAATTATGTCGGACACAAGAATCTTTTCAAAGAGAGCGGTCAGTGGGTCCTACCACCACTTCCAACGGTCATATGTCGAAATTTGAATCGATTTAAACGAGTATCTAGGAAAAAGAGATTCCCTAATTAAATACTCTCTCTTGCGCTCTCAAGTTCTCTTCCTTCATTTCGGAATTACTACCCCCAGAGTTCAAATTAGCGATTCTCCGAACTAATTGGAACGACTAACGAGGTTTGTGTTCCCCTCTTTGAACGAAATTTCCTCTCTTTCTCAGATTTTTCTTGCTTTCTTACACTAAATAATCTTTTATTTCCAGTTTTTTTTACAAGAAAATGGAGATCTTGAAGGAGGAAGATGTAAGAGAGATGATGAACGACGAGGTTGTCCAGATGAAACTGGGAAATGTGGAGCTGGGTACCGAGTGGGAGATATTTAAGGAAAACATTCGACCTCTCAAGCGTGGTCGTAATATCTCTATGCTCAATCGATCCTTAAAAGCTCAGATCGATCCCAAGTTCAAATCACAACTGATTCAGACCAGAAGGTACTTCTAAGTAAACCATGGTTCTTTCAGTTTGTGGCTCAAAATTGAATTCCATGTTCATTCTGTATTTATTTTTTGTGGTCTTGTGCCTTTCAAATTAGGTTTTAGTAAAAAAAAATCTTCACACTGGCTTCCAAATTAGGCCTTTGTTTTAGGTTGTTTCTATTTTAAGCCTTTAGGGTTTAGGGTTTAGGGATTGAATTCACATCTGTTCATTTCAATTTTCATCACTGTCTTACAGTCATACTAAATTATATATATTTATTGATTTTTCTAAAATAGGAGGATGATAGAAGCAATAGAAGAGTACAAAGGAGATGACCCACTTCAACCATGGATCCAGTAAGACCCCCTTATTGAAGAATTCTATCATTTTTCCCACTACAATACTGGATTACTGAAATTCATCAGCAATTGGTTAATTTCATAATTTTATTGATCAAAAGGTGCATTAAATGGGTGCAAGAATCATTTCCAAGTGGGGGAGACTACTCAGGTCTAATTGTGATTTATGAGCAGTGTGTCCGGTCCTTCTGGCATGAGCATCGATACAAGGAAGATCTGCGGTACCTGAAAATTTGGTTGGAATATGTAAGTTTTGCACTCAAACCTTTTGCCTAATTAAGATATTTGAAAAGCACACTCAGTGTGTAAATTGCGCTTTTTCTGAGAAAATAAAAAAAATCCCTAACGCATTATGTTGAATGGAAATGGAAAATATGTCTTCATGTTTTATTTCATTAATACTGGTTTCTAATTTCCTTCCAACTGGAACATGTTACTGATATAATATTTGTCTTTTAATAATAATAGGCTAGCAACTGCACAGATGCCGAGGTCATCTACAACTTTCTGGAGGCAAACGAAATAGGCCAGACTCATGCAATTTTCTATTCTTCTTATGCTTTGCACCTGGAAAAGAAGAACAAGTTTAGAAAAGCTGATGAGATCTTTAATCTTGGTATTGCCAGGTCAGATGCCTATTTATTTCTCTTGATTTAATGTAGCACAGATGAATATGTTCTAATTGAGGACCTTATGATTGCAACATCTTTAAAATGTTAACTCTATCTTCCATCCGGAATTTGAAAACTTAATATGGTGATGACTATTCAAGCCAGCACTCATATTTTTAACTACATGTGTATTGGTTTAGAATCTTGAGTATATAAAAGATATTTGTCAGTGTACTGCTACAGTATATTCTTACTAATATAAACATGCAGGAAGGTAGTTCAATTGGAAAAATTAGAAGAAACGTACCGCTCATTTCTCTCCCGGTTGATTAGGAGAAAGCAACAGAAGGAAGAAGAGGTGGGTTTTTTTTTCATCTAGTTACTTTTGATTGTAAACTAGAAGCTGTGTTTTTATCATTTGTAAATTCAACTGAGCAATTCTCACAAATAAACAGGAGAACTCAGTTAATGATAATGTGCCGCCCGTGCGCAGCTTTGGGACTGTCTTAAATCATGGAGGTAACAAATGTTATAATTTCCTCTTTTATGGACATTATTTCTTTAACTTTGCAGATTAGAAATTCAATAATTTGCATTCAGGTTCATTTCATAGAGGTCGACTAAAAAGAAGACTTGGAGGAAAATACTACATTTCTTATAATTGCAGACTAGAATCTTCTAATGTTGAATGAAAATTATTCATTTCTTTTCAACTATTAATTATTCATATATTATGACAGCAACAACTCCTGGACAAATTTCAAACCTCAGTACACAATGTCCTCTGCAAAGGTGTGGCAATTATTTTGCTAATTAGATTGTATCAAATACTAAACCAAATTTCAACTTGGTTGCTCATTTTGTATTACTAAATTTTAGGGTTGATACTAACACAAGGAAGCCTCTTGCAATATACAATGATGAGAACAGCTTGCCAAGCAGCCAGAAAAGTGGGAAAATGAAATCCGCTGATATTAACTGTAAGAAGGCATCCTGGTTAGGCACACAAGCTACCCGAAACAAGGAGAACAACCCTATTCCTTCCAAATGGACTTCTTATAAGGTTAATGTTTTCTCCATTATTTTATAGTATCTCTTATATCACATTGAAAACTTGCAGGCATCATTGTAATTTTTTAACTTCTGTGAATAAAATTTTGCTAATGGATGTGTTCTTGGATGCATTTTCATAAGTCAGTCTCAAATCGAGACATTTTCCAAATTTTCCATCTCTTTTCATGGAACCAACTTCATGAGAAATGCGCAATTCAAGTATTGTTGCCTGTTTGCATTTATAAAACTGAAAAGTCTTTGCAATTATAAAATAGACAAGTCATAGGAAAAAGTTGCTTAGACTAGTAATGGGTTTGTATCTAATAATGATTTAATGTGGATACTGATAATTGCTATATTTTTTAGCTGATGCTGTAGAATTCTTATTGCATAGAAAACATGGTGTTTTATTTATTTATTTCAGTGATGGGTGAAACAATATATTAATCTTCTTCAAAAATATTTATTCTCTCGTTCTATTAGGTCCCTTCAAGAATGGGAGCTGTAGCAGCACCATCTATTCCTCCATGCATAATTGAAATCTATCCAGACGAAGATTGCAGGGAGTAAGTGAAGCACTTTATTCTGACCTTGCTGTTCTGAATTTTAATATGCCTGTAAGCTTTTATTTTAGTGCTGGAAACGGGCTCATCCAAAAAATGCTGTATTCAAAATTGCCACCTAATTTCACATTTTTATATTTGACCTCTTAATTCAATTTTTTTGTTTGTCAAGAGTATCAGGTCATTGCTTTATTCTGCCAATTAATGTTTCAATCAAGAGAACACTTTTAGCTGTAGCTTGTAGCCCTAATCCATTGTTCTAGTCAATGTGAATATAGCCCTTCTCAATTGTTCAGTGTAATCAACATGTGTAATATATGTTCATTATACTCTTACGGAATCTTGTTGGCATGACATCCTTTATGATCTTTGCCTAATTGCATATCTCTGTTGGTTTGCCTCTGTGTTTAGGGCCTTTATTTAGGTTTCTTTTTTTTTCTTTTATTGCCAGGTCACCAAAATCTGGGAATGAGAAAAGCTCAATGCAATCTGGGGCTGGGTTGAAGCTCAGGAAAGCAACTAGCAAAAACTTGAAATCGTAAGCATTTAATACTCAGTACCGATTTCTTTTATTTAAGATCATCTGCTGTACTTAGCTAAATTGAGGACAATTATAGCACATTTTTTTTTCTTGAAAGAAGTGATTAATTCAGCTGCTCCCTTTGCTTTGTTTGAGCCAGAACTGGAAGTACAGAAGTTAAGAAAAAAGAAAAAACTATACTACAGTATACTGGGCTTACCTCAAAACCAAACCTGACCAAACTAACTAAAACCCAAACTGGAGCAGAAACTTACTGAGTCAAACGAACTACTGTCAAAACAACTAACCCAATCCATAAAAGAAAAAGATAATGAGCAAGTGCAATAACTCAAGACCCTAGTAATTTGGCTATCTAAGTCCCTTTAGTTGTCCTCCCTGAAAATGGTTTCCTAGTCAAATCTTGTGTTGCGTTGCCTGTCCACAGATCAAACCAGGAAAAAGTACAAGAGAAAATTAATTTGCTGTTCTGCTTGTAGAGAAAATTAATTTATTTCTCAATAACCATATACTCCACAAGCATGCAGCCAAAAGAATTTGACTGTGTTGTCTATTGTCAGATAATATAACACAGATACTTTCCCATAATGTCTCAATTGAGGAAAATGTCTCTGGTTCTGATTATTAAAGATTAACCAGAAAGTATCTGTGTAGACGAACAAGAGAGGAAAATGGCTCTGACAAACATTTTTAATTTCCAGTAAGTTGATGACTGAAAATGGCTCGGACAAACATTTTTAATATCCAACAGTGTTAGAGTCATTCTTGTAATATAATAGATATCAGAAAACTTGACTATTAAAAAAGACCTTTGGCTCGTCCTTTTTCTTCATTTACATTTGAAATTGTACTATTTCGTACTTTGCCAAAAAAATTTCTAATATTTATTTTTCTTTTTAACTCGTCCTTTTTCTCTTTGGTTTCCAGGGAAACAGAGTTGCTGAGGGAGAATCCCTTGCGTAACTTTCCTCCGAGCAGTTTCAGATGAGTATGTCTGAAAATTCTTTTTTCTGTGATTTGGTTGGGTTGAATTTGTTGAGGGGATAATACCATGTTGTAAGCTTTCATCTGCAAAGCTTGTAATGACATGCTTGTTTTATTTTTAGGTTTGGTATGTGTGTGTATTGTGTGCACTTCTTCAGACAAACTGGTCTTCACGCTCTGTACTTGTATTCAGTTAATCTTTTTCCTGGTTCTAAGACCTTGTGTTGTGCGTTTGGTAGCTGATATTATACAAACCAGATCCTCTATTGCGCAGCACAAACACTGTGCGTGCAGCGCGGTAAATTCGAGCCTTTGATTTGTATTGAGATTTGTACAAGCTAAACTTTATAATATCAGACTCCTCCTGAATCAAATTTGAGCCGTCCGTAGCCTACAGCACAGGAAATCTTGGACATCCGTTACTGCTGCGCGGCAGAGAATCCGCTTCCGATATTATAGGATTCATCATCTGAAACAAATTACAATAGCTGAAGATGAACCAACATCTTTTAGGTAAATTTCGTCGAAAAAGCTACCCAAAATATAGATTTTCAAGAGCAAATTTTGTTTAATCTTTAAACAATAGTTTGGCTAATTACATAGTTCATTCAGCTGTTTTTACAATTTAATTTGGATCATCTTAGATCATGAGTGAACTGTCAGTTTATATAAAAGTTATACAGAACAAAAGCATCAAACAAATCTTAGAGATACTTCAATAGTTCTTGTTGTTTTATTAGTATTTTAGAGTCGGTCTGGAGAAGTAAAGAATTGTTTCTCTATAATCCACTGCCCACTACCTAGAATCCACTGCCTAGTAATCAGGAGCCACGTGGAGAGTCGGATTTAGAATCAACGGTTGAGATCTTGTCACGTGCAAAGTTTCCTGTACCATTGGAAAGGCGCCGCCGTATGACATTGTTCATTGTTCTTTTTTTCTTTTTTTTTCTTCATTGTTCTAGTCTCTAGACAGCGGTTTCTATGAAAGAGAGCACCTGTGAAACACTTGTCATTTTACAAATTCAAATTATGAAGCTGAACAATGAGCTTCAGAAATTGGCAAAATATTGAATTGGATGCAAAGCATTGTTTAATTTCTCTATGAGTCGTGATTTGCTTTTGTGCACAATATAAAAAGTTGAGTAGACTTGATCACTAACATGTCAGGATTTGTCTGCAAGGTCAATTTTACAATTTATAATTTTTTGAGCGATGTGATGGCACTTGCACTTGCACTTGTAATGAAATGTTGATTTAGTAGCAAAAGTTTGTCAAAAAAACAAAAGACAAACACTTGTCTGATAAGGATGGTAATTGGTAAGGCATTTGTTGTTTAAAAATCCCTTTAGGTTATATACCAATCTGTTCCCGGTATTACATTAAAAAAATCTTAATTGGTCAATATTCTAGAAAGGGGACCTTTTTCTTACCTAAACAGTCTTTGTTTTTGCTCATTGCATCAACAACTACAGCTTCATCCGAAACATGTAATTCATAAATTTTGAAGGGGACTGAATTTCGTTGGTTACTGTTGATCCAAAAACTTTTGTCTGCATTTGAATTTTTTTTTTTGAAGTAGCAACACCTACTATTTCAATAGCCAATATAAAGTTATTATTTGCAATGTTTAGGAGGTGAAAATTGAAAAAAAATGAAAAATGGATTCCAAATGTATTTACATATATTTCAGTAAGTGTTTACATTTGATTTAAAAAATGTTTATAGTTGACTGTAGAAGTGTTTACACTCCACATAATTAGAATGAAAAAAGAAATGAAAACTGTAATTTTACTTTTCTATCAGAGTCTTTTGACTTAAATTGTTTCTAATTATTCAGAAAAGAAAAATGTTAAGTATATAAAGTTACAAATATTTTTAATTCATATAAACAATTTATATCTTAAGCACAGATTTTTTTTGTGCGGGTATATATGAGGCGTAGATACAAAGTGCAAGATATAGAGCGTCAGGATATTATTTTTCATAAATAAATTTCTCAGTAAATAAATAATTAAATGACAGAACTCAAACCTTGTCAAAATATATGGCTTACGCTGTTGTTGTGCCTATGTAATGTACTTAAACAGTTTCACTTTTGAATATAGGAGCTGATTCCTTTCAAAGCCGATTGTATATATATATATATATATAGAGTGAGGCTACGGTGTTCCGCAAAGCACCAAACTCACTGTACTTCGCCTCCGTATCTTCGATTTCAAAGTCCAAACGACCGATCCAAACCGTTGAACTTGATCTTCATATTAAAATCTTCTTGGAGACCGAATTTTAAATTTTTTTGAATTTTTTTACTATTTTTTAGAGAGGTCGAAAATCATTCATATCGGATGATCCAGAGATCATTAGATTAACCAATTTTTCATCCCTTTAAAAAAACTGTAAACAAATTCAAAAAAATATAAAATGTGGTCTCCGAGAAGAATATAATATGAAGATCAAGTTTAACGGTTTGGATCGGTCGTTTGGACTTTGAAATCGAAGATACGGAGGTGAAGTACAGTGAGTTTGGTGCTTTGCGGAACACCATAGCCTCACTCTATATATATATATATATATATATATATATAAGGAGATCCATTAGCCTCCTTTTTCGTAGCCTCATCTAGCCTCCTCCATCAAAGTCAATGAAAATGGTCGATCCGGACCGTTGAAAATATTCTTCATACTAATATAGATTTGGAGACCAAATTTTAGATTTTTTAGATTTTTTTTACTATTTTATCGGACGGGTTGAAAATTGGATTTATCTAACGACTTATAGACATCCAATTTTCAACCCGTCCAATAAAATAGTAAAAAAACTCAAAAAAATATAAAATTCGGTTTCTAAGTCTATATTAGTATGAAGAATATTTTTAACGGCCCGGATCGACCATTTTCATTGATTTTGGTGAAAAATAGTGCAGGAGGCTACAAGAGGAGGCCACGAGAAGGAGGCCATGGATCCCCCTCTATATATATATATGGGAAAAATTTTCTCGTGCCATCCGAAACTGAGAAAATTCTGATAATGCCATCCAGTTTAGGATTCTCTCTTATTTACCCCCTGAAATCTGATTTTGCTTCTAAAAATGCCACTTTGCCCTTTTTTATAATTTCTGCCCTTATTTTAAAAAACAAACATAATTTATGGACTAAAATGCCCCTCTGTTGTATGAATAATCGATTTAACGATTCGAATCAAACATGTTCGAATCGACAGCACACAAATTCAAAATCAGAACTGAACCCCTTTTCTCTCTCCCACCATTGCTTGATCTGAAGGAACCTAGAAATTCTCCGTCATGGTTCACACCATTTGCTCCTCTTCTCTACTTCGCCGAGAAAATGGAACCCTAGAAATTCCTCGTCGACTCCCTCTGCTACCTACTCCAAGGTTAGCCTTGTTCTTTTTTTTTGAGATGTCAGTGTTCTATAATCTTTATTTCTTGATTGAGATAGCAAGTTCATTCAATCAGTCTTATCAGTACCATAATTATGCTAGATAGCAAACATAGTCGATCCAGATATAAATAGAGACAAGAAAGAGCAAAGGTACCAATGGGGAATATCTAATCATACTAAAATATTAGTTAGAGGAACCCAGGCCTAGACATTATCAGTTGCTTGTTGAACTTTCCAATTATTTCTGAACGTACAAGCAATTAACTGATTAAACCATTGTATGCAATTCATTCTTCTTGCATTGAATGTCAAGTATACTTGCGCACTGATGGTTTCTCGAGTCTATCTCTAAGTGTTTTCAATTCAGCTTAAACTGATAACCAAATTCAGTTAACTCTTGCATACATCATTCTTGTGTCCAAATTAAAACGGGCTAGCATGGGCAAATTAAAACTATTGAAATGCCAACTATGTCAATTTAGTTTAATTTAGTTTCAAAAATGTGTTCAATTAGTTTAATTTCTCTTAAGCTTAGTTAATTTATAACTTTAGCAAACCTGGAAAAGAATTGAAACATAGTAGAAGGCTTAAGTATGGCCAAAAGAGTAGACCATGTTACAACAATTTCATCACCAAAACAACCATTTTGGAATTAACTTTAGATTAGCATTTATATGTTATATTTCCTGAGGCCCTGGTAATGCTAGCAACCAGCCATATAATTGTACCATCTTTTCCAGTCACAACTCTAAGTGATCAGAACTCACTCTAAGAACTCGATTTTTTGCTTACTGTAAGCACTCACTGATTAGATCAGTGATGCATATTTATTCTAACAATTGTTTTTTCAAACTACAGATGTTCAAGGTGATTTGCTGTGCTGGAAGAACTCAAGTATTTTGAATCTGGAATGTAGAATGTTGAATGTTTAGTGTATCTTTTGTATCTTTTGAATCTAGTGTTCAAGTAGGTTAGATTAAGTACTCTTTTGTTTGAGTTATAGCTTATTGGGGCTCTTTTTCGAATTGTGTCTCTATTGTGCGATTGGGAAAATCAACCAATCTGCTTAATTATTTTGCATACTTACCAAATCAACCAATATGTCACTCAAGTTACAAGCTAATATCTATACAAGCTAATATAGTAAAATCTGGCTCCAGTAGATGAAATGATATAAACCTCACATTTGTTACCAAATATACCTAACATACAAACTAAAAATACAAACAAACAAATATAATTTGAAGAACTGAACTAAAATTAAAACACAAGAATTAAAACAAACCTACTTGTACAACGATACAAGCATTAAAACAGATAGCAATGCAATTAAAATTTGAAGAAGAACTTCTATCTTCTTCAATGATGTGATGACCCGAGAGCGTTTTCCTTCAATTCCTGACAATAATAAAAGGGAAGCAAGCAAGATCTGTACTTCTTAGTTTATGTAATACTTTCCAACATTTGAAGCTTTTGTTTTTACAAAAAGTTTCATTTATGTGACAATTTGAAGCTTCTTTGGAGCATTTTATTTGGAAGATTTATATATCGATAACATGCTTATCTTTGCTGATAGCATGATTGACTGATGCCTTCCTTAGAGAAAGTTACCAGAACTGTACAACGACTGAACCCAATTTAAAGCCAAACAATATCACATTACAATCAAGAACAACCCAATTTTGACTGAACCACCCAATTTAAAGCAACCCAATTTTGCCTAAAACCAGACAGTATCTTGACTGAACCCAAATTAAAGCCACTCATAACAGTACCAGCTCTAAATTCAGTGGAAATTAAAGCAACTCATACCGTTCTTCTGATTTAGCACAAAATGGTTGATGCATGGTAGCGATGCTTGCTGATGCAGTTACTGGTTCGTTTTAGGTTTAGGCATGGAGCGAGGGAAAACTTACTTCGTCTAGTTCATGGGTTCTATGGTTCATGCGGAGGAACAATGATGATGGCGGATGTTGTCGGGAGGAAGGGATCGAGAGAAGGCAATGTGCTTCAGTCGCGCGAGAGAGATGAAGAAAGAAGGGTTCTTCAGTCGCGCGAGAGAGAAATGGGTTCAGTTCTGATTTTGAATTCGTGTGCTGTCAATTTGAATCGTTAAATCGATTATGCATACAACAGCTGAGGGGCATTTTGGTCCATAAATTATGTTTGTTTTTTAAAATAAGTGCAGAAATTATAAAAAAGAGCAAAGTGGCATTTTTAGAAGCAAAATCAGATTTCGGAGGGCAAATAAGAGAGAATCCTAAACTGGATGGCATTATCAGAATTTCCTCAATTTTGGATGGCATGAGAAAAATTTTCCCTATATATATATATATGATGAGGGATGCGTAGCCGTCAAACTTCCAATCACTCGTAACCGCTCCATAATAGCAAATGTAAATGATTGATCTGGACCGTTGAAAACATTCTTCATAATATAGACTTGAAACCAAATTTTATATGAGGAGGGATCCGTAGCCGCCATCAATTTCGTAGTTGCTCGCAACCGCTCCATCATACCAAGTGTAAATCGTCGATCCGGACCATTGAAAACATTCTCCATACTAATGTAAACTTGGAGACCAAATTTGATATTTTTTGGAATTTTTTTACTATTTCATCGGAATGGTTGAAAATTAGATGTTTGTAAATCGTTAGATAAATAAATTTTCAATTCATCCGATAAAATAGTAAAAAAAATTCAAAAAAATGTAAAATTTGATTTCCAAGTTTATATTAATATGGAGAATGTTTTGAAAGGTCTGGATCGGTCATTTACATTTGCTACCATAGAACGGTTGCGAGCGGTTGAAAATTTGACGGCTACGGATCCCTCCTCTCTCTCTCTATATATATATATAGTTGGTGTTGGTCTAGAAATCGAGTCGAAACCAAATCCTCTCTCTGATTTCTTTTTCAATTAATACAACAGTGTGCTGCTAACTGTTTCATGAAAGGTGTAATAAAAAAAAATTGTTTCATGAAAGGACAGGTAGATGGACAATTAACTAGCTGGTTTATTTATAATTAAGATGCTTCTATGCAATAAACCAGGTACGGTACCTGTTGTTTTGAATAGCTAAGCAATGGATTTTTTAGGGTTTATAGGGAAGTTTAGATACACTTGTAGAATTAAAAAAGAAAGAAAAATGAAAGCAAGTCACTAATTCTTTGAAACATATTAAATAGATAGAAATTTATATTGAATCCATTATATATCCATTCAATTATCTTCCACATTTTTCTATAGAGTATTAATTATGTCATATTGATATCTCTGCATTCTAGCAATTACTTGTTTACAAATTTCTTTACTATATATGCGGATTTCTATCCCAGAATAATATTTAAAAAATGGTGATTATAAGAATATTAACAACTGAAAAGCGTCAAGATATGGCACCGAAATGAAACTTTTGATCCCTCTGGCATTGAGATTTCATTAAATAGTACCATGTATTTTTAAAAGCGTCAAGATATAGTCATATTTCGTCTTATGCTGTATGCGTCTCTGTCAATGTCACACCATGGATACAGAAATACTTAATAGATGTCACCATAAAAAATATATGAATATATTCATGGTTTGGCCTTGATGAATTGTATAGATATATATATGTGTGTGTCTAACATGCACACACAATCCATCCTCCTCTTCAAACAACGAGAAAACTACAGAGAAAGAAGTATATATATGCCAAAAATGAACACTACTACTCTAAAGAGTCCCTATAGAAGAATTCATCAGAGACGTAGCAGCGCAAAGCTTTTCTTTCTCTGGCGATTACATTTTAAGGTGCTAGGATTCATTCGCAACAATTTGAGATGCATACAAGGAATCAAAATTTGCCGACAAAAGAGTCAAATCAATTCAAAATGTTACAGTAGCAAGAGCCGCAACTACAGCTGCTCCAATGAAAGAGAGAGCTTTTTCTACAAAGTGGCAATTGAGGATTGTCTCGAGTTCATCAAGCGGTCACACCAGCATTGATATATATTTATCCAATTACAACCACCAAAAAAGAGAATGATTTTTATTTTGATTTTGAAGTTTTGAATTGTCCCACACAAGAACTTCTGTTTTGGTTTAGTTTTTCTTCTCTTGCAATTTTGCTCTAGTTTAAAGCAATGAGATTTTGTAAATGTTTTTCTAATTATTTTGTGTTATGTCTTTTTTCTTATGATGGTATTCCTACTTTGTCACATGCTCAAATAATTAAGTATTAATGAAGTGCAATTCTAGTTAGACTAAATCAAAATGTCAAATGTGTAACATTGGAAAAAAAAAATGTCCATGCAATAATGCAATAAAATATATAGGGTTCACCCTATTCATGCTTCAAAAATCACACCAACGCATTGTGCAAGCATGCATGAGGCAACTGATGTGTTGTAGAAGAATGGTGAAACTGATGAGGCAATGAATTTTCGACATTACTTGATTGCTAAACTGATAAGGCATCAATTCGTAGAGTTCATGTGTTGATGCTTAATTCTAGAAGGGATTTTTCTTCCTTACAAACCACCTGAAAAGTAAAATCGCGCAGTACCTTAGAAGAAAAAAAATAGAAAAGATTGAATACAACATAGAATAGCATTTTTAGATATGGCAAATAGATCAGAATGCTCCACTATTGAGAATTAGTACAAGCCACTGATACCTTGTCCTAATTTAAGCTAACTAGCACTGAATAAAGCTATAAAGATACATATTAGTACTGACTGACAGTTGTCTTGTAATGTACCAAATTTCCGTGCAACAGAATTATGTAAAATGTAAAACAACAAATTTGAGTAAATAAAAAAAGGTGAAAGGAATTAAGTACATTTTTTTCTTTTTTTTTGGGGGGGGGGGGGGGGGGGGGGAGCTGTGGAGAATGATGTTGTGTCCCAAAGCTGAGGAGAGAAAGTAGGAGATGAGAGAACCAAATTAAGATGATTTATGGATATTTATTATTAGTCACAATAAACATTATAATTATAACAATTTCTCAGCAAGGATGATTTTTCTTTTTGAAGAAAGATTCGTGCAACACAAATTTTGAAACAATCCGGATGGCCCATATTAACGTTCTATGTTCTATACATAGTACCTTAATAAAATATATATATATATATATTAAACACAGTTCTTAGTGCGACTATGAGCCGTAGATAAGAAGAGCAAAACACAGAGCGTCAGAATATTATTTTCATAAAATTAAAAAAAAATGACAGAGTTCACGCCTTGTCAAAATATATGACATCCAACGTTCTTTGGCTATGTACTTCTGTTTAACTTTGGTATATAGGAGCTGATTCCTTTCAGTGCTGATTGTAGTTGGTATCCAAATTGAGTTAAACATAATCTCTCTAACTTATTTTTTAATTAATACAACAGTGTGCCGCTAATTGTTTTATGAAAGAACAGGTAGATGAACAACTAGCTGGTTTACAAGATATTTCTAGGCAATAAACCAGGGACATTACCTGTAGTTTTGAATAGCTAATCCATGGATTTTCAGGGTTTATAGGGTGGTTTAGATACACTTGTACAAATTAAGATAGAAAGAAAAATAAAAGCAAGTTGCTAATTTTGTGATATCATGTTATGCGGACAGAAATTTATTTTGAATTCAACCTATTATCTCCCACTGTTTTAATGGAGTTTAATTATGTCATTAATTGATATATGACGTGAAATTATAGCAATTACAGGTTACTATCTATGTCCCCAAATATTTTAAATGGGAGCTGATACGTAGATACCAATATTGATACCTACTATCGATACCATATTATTATGCACATTTAGTTGAGTTATTATACATAAGTTAAGCAAGCAACATATTTTTTGGAGGTGGACGGATAAATATTGTATTATGTTAGATTCTAATCATACATGTTGAACATAGTCCTATTGTCTTATGCTGTATCTGTCTCTGTCTCTGTCTCTGTCACACATACGTGGATACATTAATAAATAGATGTCATCATCAAAGATATATAAATATATGCATTGTCTAACCTTGATGAAGTGTATAAATATATGCGTGTCTAACATGCACATAAACCCAATGCACATAAACCCAACACACACAAACCATCGATCCTCCCCTTCAAACAGCAAGAAAAGTACTGACAAAAAGTATATTTGCAAAATATGAACACTACTACTCTAAGGAGTCCCTGTAGAAGAATTCATCGGAGACGCAACAGCACAAAGATTTTCTTTTCCCTGCGATTACATTTTAAGATGCTAGGCTTCATTCGCAACATTTTGAGAAGCATGCAAGAGATCAAGAATTGCCGACAAAAGAGTAAAATCAGCTCAAATTACAGTAGCAAGAGCAGCAACTGCAACCCTTCCATTGACAGAGAGAGCTTGTTCTACAAAGTAGCAATTGAGGATTGCCTCGATTTCATCAAGCAGTCACATCGGCACTAATTTTTTATTTTGAAGTTTTGAATTGTCCCACACAAGAACTTCTGTTTTGGTTTAGTTTTTCTTCTCTTGCAATTTTGCTCTAGTTTAAAGCAATGAGATTTTGTAAATGCTTTTCTAGTAATTTTTGTATTATGTCCTTTGTTCTTATGATGGTAGTCATACATTGACACATGCTCCATTTTTTTGTATTTATGAAGTGAATTCTATATGGAAAAATTGGAAATGTCAAATGTACAAAGTTGACAGAAAAAATTAAAATTCATGGAACAAATTAAATATATAGGGTTCACCCTTTTCGTGCTTCAAGAATCACACCAACGCATTGGATGAGCGTGCATGGTGCAATTGATGTGCTGCACAAAAATGGTGAACTGATAGGGCAATGATTTTTCGACATTACTTGGTTGCTGAAGGCCTTGAGCTTTTAGTTTTGTTCAGGATATTCAGAGATGAAATCTGATGCTAGAGCTATGACGACAGCGGAATTAGGGACCTCAGTTTGTGATAAAATACATCAATTTTTTATACCTGGGCATCAATTCGTAGAGTTCATGTGTTGATTCTTCTAGAAGGGTGTTTTCTTCCTTACAAAGCACCTTGAATAGTAAAAGCACATTAGAAGAAAAATAATGGAAAAGATTGAATACAACAAAGAGTAGCATGCAATTTTAGATGACAAATAGATCAGAATGCTCCACTAATTATGAGAATTAGTACAACTGTACAAGCCACTGATAGCTTTTCCTAATTTAAGCTAACTAGCACCTGTTGGAGCGTGTTGTGTTCCAAAGCTGCGGAGAGAAAATAAGAGACTGAGAGAACAAACCCAAGAATATTATTTATGGAATTTTCTTATTAGTCACAATAAAGTTTATACTTATAAAAATTTCTCAGCAAAGATGAAGTTTCTTTTGAAGAAAGATTCGTGCAACCCAAATTTTGAAATAATCCGGATGACCCTTGCATATTAAGTATTAACGTTCTATGTTCTAACCTCCATAAAAAAATATATATATTAAACTAATTTTTTTAGTGCGAATATGAGCCGTAGATAAGAAGAGCAAAATACAGAGCGTCAGAATAATAGTTTTCATAAATTAACAAAAAATGACAGAGTTCATGCCTTGTCAAAATCTATGGCGGCCAATGTTGTTGTGGCTATGTACTTCTGTTTAACTTTGGTATATAGGAGTTGATTAATTCCTTTCAGTGTTGATTGTAGTTGGTATCCAAATTGAATTAAAAATAATCTCTCTAAATTATTTTGTAATTAATACAACAGTGTGCCGCTAATTGTTTTATGAAAGAGCAGGTAGATGGACAACCTAGCTGGTTTATAAGATATTTCTATGCAATAAACTAGGGACATCACCTGTAGTTTTGAATAGCTAATCCATGGATTTTCAGGGTTTATAGGGAGGTTTAATTAGACTTTAGATACACTTGTACAATTAAGAAAGAAAGAAAAATAAAAGCAAGTTACTAATTTTGTGATATCATGTTATGTGGATAGAAATTTATTTTTAATTCAACCTATTATCTTCCAATGTTTTTATGGAGATTAATTATGTCATTAATTGATATATGACATGCAATATAGCAATTACAGGCTACTAGCTAGTTATGTACTATATATGCGGATGTCTATCCCCAGATATTTTAAAATTGTGACAAGAATTTTAACAACAGGAAAAACTAAATACAAAAAAAAAAGTTTAAATATACCAAAAGGTTGAAATGAAAAGGCAGCTTTTGGTCCCTCTGGCATTGAAATCCATTAAATAGTACTTTTATTTTGAGAAGGGTCAAGATATGGCACCGAAACATGGAGTATTTTTATTGTAATATTTCTAACTGGTCCAAGTGTTCTGCTAAAGATAAAAGGGAAGAACTACATACATATGTTAAGTAAGCAACATTTTTTTGGAGGTGGAAGTATAAATATTGTATTATGTTAGCTTCTGATACATATTGAACAGAGTCCTATTTCGTCTTATGCAGTATCTGTCCGTCTCTGTCACACATACGTGGATACATTAATAAATAGATGTCATCATCAAAGATACATAAATATATGCATTGTCTAACCTTGATGAAGTGTATAAATATATGCGTGTCTAACATGCACATAAACCCAACACACACAAACCATCGATCCTCCCCTTCAAACAACAAGAAAAGTACTGACAAAAAGTATATTTGCAAAATATGAACACTACTACCTTAAGGAGTCCCTGTAGAAGAATTCATCGGAGACACAACAGCATAAAGATTTTCTTTCTCCGGCGATTACATTTTAAGGTGCTAGGCTTCGTTCGCAACATTTTGAGATGCATGCAAGAGATCAAGAATTGCCGACAAAAGAGTAAAATCAACTCAAATTACAGTAGCAAGAGCAGCAACTGCAACCCTTCCATTGACAGAGAGAGCTTGTTCTACAAAGTAGCAATTGAGGATTGCCTAGATTTCATCAAGCAGTCACACCGGCACTAATATATTAGTATTCAATTGTAGCCACCAAAAATGAGAATGATTTTGATTTTCAAGTTTTGAATTGTCCCACACAAGAACTTCTATTTTGGTTTAGTTTTTCTTCTCTTGCAATTTTGCTCTAGTTTAAAGCAATGAGATTTTGTAAATGCTTTTCTAATTATTTTTGTATTATGTCCTTTTTTGTAAATGCAATTTTGCAGTCATACATTGACACATGCTTCATTAATTAAGTATTTATAAAGTGCATTCTATATAGAAAATTTGAAAATGTCAAATGTGCAAAATTGACAGAAAAATTAAAATTCATGGAACAAAATATATAGGGTTCACCCTTTTCGTGTTTCAAGAATCACACCAACACATTGGACGAGCATGCATGGGGCAATTGATAAAGAGCAGTTCACCGGTAGCTCCCGCTTGCACGGGGTCTAGGAAAGAATAGGATCACTTTGGGTGTTTGTATGCAGTCTTTTCCTGAATTTCATGGGGAAATTGATGTGCTGCACAAAAATGGTGAACTGATAGGGCAATGAATTTTCGACATTACTTGATTGCTATAGGCCTTGAGCTTTTAGTTGTCTTCAGGCTCTTCAGAGATGAGAACTGATGCTAGAGCTATCACAACAGCGGAATTAGGGACCTCAGTTTGTCATAATACACTGATGCTAGAACTATAATTTCTTGCTCATTTAATCTTGCTTTAATCACCTACAATAATTCTTCACAACACGCAAATAATGATGAGATTTAAACGTTGTTTTGCAAATCAACAAAATTGAGAAATTGTTCGACAATATTCACTAAATTCATTTGTACTATTATGTTGAAGACCAAAGTTATTTTCACCCCCACATTTCTTACTTGTAAACAACGAATTAATTACTATATTGTGGTCTCCAATTGAAAAATAAATAAATTGAAGAATAATATGCCCGAGGTGCTGTAAAGGTTAGCAAGATTGTGAAATTTTGTACTATAGTTATAGAATGAGAGTAAAAAATTGACTTCAGTATTTCAATAAAAGATTAATGTGACTTCAGTATTTCAATAAAAGATTAATGATAAAAAAAAAAATTTTGACAAAAGTGAAACCCAAGATGGGCCGCCTGCTTCATTACTTTTCGAAAGCTCAAAGTCTTTATACAGATACGAGTACAGAAGGCTTGTACTCTCAGATTATATGCAGAAAAAAGAAATACAAGTAGATAGATCCTATAAAGCTGGCACTGCTGACTAAGATTAATGATAAATTAAGTGAATTTTAGTTAAAACTAGTAAAAATAACACATGTATAAAAGATTTTTGAGTTTTTGGAGAAATAAATAAGAAACTTCATTTTTTTTTGACAAGTAAATAAGCAATTTCAAAATTGGCACAACCCTTTTACTAAAACCCGCTTGTACATTTAAAGCACTGGACATTCCAACTCTGCTAATACAAAATGTTGCATAGACCAAATACAAAGAAGGCCATCTATAATACAATTAGCTACCCAAAATATGAATAAACAAAGACTAATCTCATGTGATCCACATATTTTGATGAACAAATCATGAAGGAAGAAATTGAGGCTATAGTAACTGTACAGTAATCAGAGGGAAACCATACTTAATATTACTGCAAACTGACATCGCTACTGGGTCTTATTATTTTTGTAGTCTCCTAGAAGGAACTAGAGTTCTCTTGCCTCCATCAAAACCTACATTACATTAAATAAATAAATAGATGGTTAGATAGTTATAAATATAGATAAAAATAGTAGCAGCAGCAACAAGAAAGTATAATTGAAAGAATCTATTACCTCTGTGAAATAAGTCTTCATGCCAAGCCTCTGAAATCGTAATAATCTAATTTAACCTGTCATTTATTTGCACTCTCTAACAACAGCTTTATGAACAAAGCCACCAACTAAAATAAACCTTAAACCTTTTTGTATTCTTACATTTTCTATACTTATGAACAAGAAGAAATCACTATTGGCCCGATAGAAAATTCAAAAATCTCATGCAAAACCTTTTGCACTTCCCCCGAGCCATGTTCACACCTAACAAGACTCACAAACAAGGGGAAAAAGGATGGTAAATTTCTTTCAAAAATATCCCTCTCAAAACCATTAATAAGTTTCATCACCAAGAGCACTAGAGAGGTGCGTGCCGCCAACTCCTCCTTTTTATCCCCAACTGGAAGTACCCAGTGCAACGTTTTGTGTGTGCCATTTTTTACTTCTGGTTCAGGCTCGATTGCACAATTGAGATACATTTTAAGAATCTTTTGGCAGACAGAAATAATTTTCGGCTCAATTTGCATCTCCACAGAGAGAGGAGGGTTGTTGCGAAGGATGGATTGAAGTAGCTTCAGGTAATTATGGTACGAGTCATTTTCAAAATGGATAGAGGCTGGCTCAGCAACTTCTAGAAGAGTGCATGCCTGCTGGAACTTAAGTTGCAGGGGGGTCTCACTAGTAATCCTGCTTGCATGTGAGGTAATAGAGGCAAGGGTTTCTATGAGGAGAGAGATGTGAGGCAACAAGAAATGTCGGTGGTACGTGTCGTACATTATAGAAACAGACTAGCAAAACAAAAAGACCAAAAACATGAAAGAAAAAGAAACATCTGTTAGGTTTGTTTCTAGATTGTCTTTTGATATATATTTTTTCTTTTGTGTTTGGTTGAAGTCAAGGAATTTATCCAATCTCAGTACCATACAGTCGAGCCAGTGAATCTAACAGAAATGATGGTATAAACAGGTACATTTTCTCTTGATACATCAATTAGAAAGTCACAGTAGAACTGAGGAAAATTTTGGATTTGGGAATATTAACAGTTATCTTTCTCCTCGGCCTCTCCTCAAAACATTTTACTTTCTCTAAACACTCACAATACCACGAGTTTCATTTATGTTAATTCATAAGCAATAAATGAGATCAGTTCAGATATTTTGAAAATAAAATGAGCAAAACAAGGAACCATCAAAAACATTTTCATATTAAATGAAATATACATAATTGTTTTAGAGTTCATAAGAGCAAGCATTCATAAGTTGCCGGGGAACATGATGTGGTCAGATTTGAGACCTTGGAGCTTATTTCTAAAGTAGAAACAGTGTTCGTAACAAGTAGATTGCTGATATTTATCCCTTCATATTAAATGATACAAGAAATGATACCTGGACAATGGACAGCAGGAGAGCAAGGTGGCTTTTCATTTTGACAATAGCATATGACACAGTTTCCATGTTGGCCTCTTCTTCCTCATTGACAAGCTCACTTTCTGAGTATATCTCTTCCTCTGCATACCCCTCTGTCTTGTCCTCAGGGATCTCCACATCCTGCATCATCCGCACCATTTTCGTAAAAACTTCGAAGTTTGTCTCCACTGCCTCCTTTAGCTGTCTCAGGATCATCTCCCATTCTCCTGTATATTAGCACAGGTTCACATATAAAAAGGTTCATAAACAAGTACAGAACTAGTCTTTTTCTCCATTCATTTTCATTTCTTTATTTTTTGTCTGACTGTGTGCTGTGTTTCTTAGTTGGAGTTGGTTCCGGATTTATCACTGTCACCAAATAAGTACAAGTTGAAGCTTCAGCAACTTTGTATTATTTGTTCATCTTAGGATATTTAATCGAAAGCTTGCTTACGTGTACAAACAAAGAGTTCAGCTTAAACATTTGTCTGGGTCTCATACATATCCGAGACAATTAGAAATTCGAAAGCACCACAATAACAGAAATAATTAAATCACTCACTTCCATTAAGTTCGCCACCTAGATTTTCCGTCAGACGCTGAAACTGGGCCACACCAGCAGTTGCAGCCTGCTGGTATGGGCTCTTAATGAAGTCAGCCACTATTTTCATGACCTCCTTCAATTCAGGTCGAACTGCATCAAAAACCTCGCAGTATAGATCCACTAGACACCGGGAAGCCAAGATCTGGGTCTCTAGGGCTCCAGAATGTTCTTCTTCTGTGTTACTGTCAGATGCAGCATCACGCTTAAATATTGGGTAAATAACCAAATCAAACATACTGGCCCAGAAGTGGGGAGGAAAGATGTGGCCATGATCCTTTAATATGTCAAAAAGAACCTCTAAAGCTCCTTTCCGTATAGTTAATCTTGGGTCAGTTGTCAGCTTTGCCAAACCTGAAAAAGAAAATAATAAACATGGAAAATCAATGAAAGAGCCAACAAACAAAAAAACCATCAAATCTAATGGTAGCAGCAGCAATTAGATACAATAAAAAAACACATTATAACATGAGCTTATATACAAAATGCAAATGAGAAATAAATTTAACAATAAGTGTATGTTGATCAATCAACACATAAAAGAAATTATACAAGAAATAAAGAAAAGAGTACCTTCAAGGAGTGGAACCCAGAAATAGACATGATCATCCTTGCTTACAATACTATTCCCTTCTGGAAGACGTCCACCACTTTTGGGGACCTCTGGATCTGTACTGAACCCCTCCTCAGCCAACTTCACCGCACAAAATCTCAGAAATGCTATGGCATTCAAACTTGCATCACTACTGAATTTACTGCTAGTGAAAGTGATAAGACACTCAACACAATCAGTAAAAGTCTTGGTCTCAGTCTCTGTTATGTAAGGAAAGTAGTCTCTAACTATTTTCTCCATTGTTTCAAATGCTAGTAGCACTATGGTCTTCCTTTCATCAGCTGCAGCCATCGTAAACACCTATAATAACAGAAATCAAATAAGACCCGTGAAACTCATCTCTGGTTCCAGCACACATTAGACCAAATTTTCATTGTCAAATTCTAAGTATTGAGGGGATAAAAGCATCATAATAATAACAACAGAAAAAGGGAACCAACCACTTCCTCGAATGAGGGTTACCACCAAAGCAGTACTTATAGAAGCTTAGTTAAGACTCAAACACAAATAATGCCAACACAAGTTAAAAGGAAGAAAGAAAAAAAGGAAGGAATGGAGGGGAAAAATCCTAGGAAGAAAAAACCTGATACTGAGATTTATTCCCAGACATCCATATCAAAAATTGCTTCAAAGAGTTGTATTCCTAATATGGTCTTTCAAAAGAGCTACAGTTGTCTAGTTATTATCAATTCAGTATTATGAAAACAAAATAATTGAGGAAGCATTATCCAGCATACCATGAAAACACTCTTCCATCCCGATTTAATATTATTTACACGACTAAGCACCATTTGGGAAATACACCGCACGATCAACTCTCGCACTTCCAGTGAAGAACTTTCTTTCATGACAATCACAAAAGGCCTCAAGAACTCATTCTGAAAATTGTAATTTGCCAGTTCCTCCCTTTCCAGAAACTTCATCGCCAGCTGGCGCAAAGAGTCCATCACAAAGATGGCCACTGAGAGGCTCTCCGAAAGACCAACTGAGACAAAAAAATCAGAAAGAACCCTCCATATGCGAGACCAAACCAGCCGTATCCGGTTCATGTTGTAGTGGCTACAGAGTTAAAGATCATGAATATAAGCTGATATATTTGGTTAAAATTAAATGAACTAGAACTTCCCAAAAAGAAAGCCATACTGATATCAGAAAAGTACTTCTATTTTGGCAGGTCTGTGCTGTAACTTCTGAATTCGATTTTGTAATTATGTTCAGTAAATATGCTAACTAATAATCGTTAATGGTTTTTCATGCAAACATTTTGCAAATATCCGCTATATAAATCTAGTTTAGGGCAGGGATCAATTATCGACAGACTAGTTTTACAAACTAAACAACCATAAAAAATAATTTATATTTTTCTAATCCAACAATTACTATATATATCTACTTCATACACATCATATATACGAAAAATAATGAAACTTTTAAGTGCATTTTACCATTCATCAAATGACACAAAATTTTGCAGTGGTTCATATGTAACAGCATTCGATGGAATATCAAATGGTTGTAAAATAACATGAAATTTTCAATACACAACCAATCTATAAGGAAAACATGTGTATAATATTTTTCTATATTTAAATATTGTTTTGGCATGGTTTGAAAAGGCATTGTCAAGATTGTCAAAGTAATTAGTTGAAAAAAGGGATCCCCACCCCTTTTCTTAACTTCCAGGATACTGCTAATAGTACCTCACCTATTTGGAAGTCCAACTTTTTATTAATGTCTATAATATATTATTTTAACCAGTTATCCATATTAAAGAGGCATGCACACAACAGGTCGAGATGTCTATCATTTAAGAAATTAAATTAAAAAAAACATCCTTACGCAATTTCGACAATTTTTGTGAGGCAAAAGATCCGTGGATCAGTGGGAGATTGTAGCTCGGTCATGGAAACTTTACAAAGAGCCTTAACAAAAGCCACAATTGCATCGCCATTCAATCGCTGGCTATGTGCAAATATGTGGTTCAGCTCATAAATACCAATCTGGTCCAACAGATTCAGCTTTGAGACGAAGATGTTTATCTGCTCTGGTGTCACCAATGGAGGTGCACCCCCAGCACCTGTGGGACCCACACTATCATATGATCCACCACGTATTGCGGCCATGACAGAAGGATTTTGGAGGGCTCGTTGTTTCGAGGAGGGTAGGCTTTGGGGGTTAGTGGGTTTGTTCTGAGGGTTCTTTTCATCTGTCAAAAAAGAGGCATCAGGTGGAGCCCCCTCGCCTAAGAGGTGTAGATGCTCAAAGCGAGAGAGGCATGTCAATATGTGTTCCCAGGACTCTTGAAGGTAGTCTCCATCTTCCAAAGCAGATAATATAATTGCCTATTTGAAACCCACAGATCACCAAATAGATGTAAGAAAAGGAAAAATCCTAAGTTCAATTGCAGAATAATTATTTTAATAGAATGTTGATGCAATCCAGTAAAGTAATTCGATTATTTTTTCTTATTTTCACTTTGACCTCTGCAACATGAATCACCATAGAAGCATACGTAAAAATAAAAGGGCCCTAGGCCCCTAGCAGATATCAAAGGTACTTAGAAGCTAGAAGCCTAGAACTAATTCGATCTGAAAATAGGTAACGAGTGCCAAACATGGTGAGAATTCCTTTGTATTCTTTTCCTTTTTTATTTGAAGTCAACTTTATAATGATCATATCCATAAATCAGAAGCAACACAACTATTAAGGTTCGGTCAGTGAAGCCAAAAGGATTTCTGAGTTTCAACATACCTTCACAGCATCAATGTTTTTCTGCTTCATGTCAGCTGCACAGTGTAGGTAGGTGAACTTTGCAACAGAGCTGACAAAGGCATCACGCTGGGTTTGCATGCACAGGACAGCAGTGACATGGATCGCCCCTCTGAACCCAAGAAGGCACTGGGCGACAGCTGCACGGTCATCAGAGCGGTCAAGGGTGACACTGAATGCAGCCATCAGTGGGGCCCAGCATACCTCCACCATATGACGAAGAATGCCAGTGTCCATTATTGAATAAAACACAGACCTACAATCAGTGAGTGAGAAAGAGCATTAGCAACAAAGAAAATTCCATATCCTGGGTTTCAAGTACAGAAACAATGCAATCCATCTTACTGGCTTTTAGTGATCCTAGTTTTGACTAAGAAGCACTCCAGGTAGCCCAACATAGAAGTTCTCTCATCTGCTACAGTTCAAAATGTTTATTTTGTGTTCTCTAACAAAAGTTTTCTCAACCGTATCTAAAAAGGCTTCCCTTGACAAACATATTTTGACAATCTTGAGAATTGTATGTATTAATTAATCGATGCCAAAGACATGCAAGGACAATCAAAGTGCCAGTTGATATGCTTGTTTCGCTATGACCATAGCCACTTTCATGAATTGAGTGAGCATGTCCAAAGGCAATCTCTTTTATCCTATGTCCATGATCTTAAATGATATAAGATCATGAGCAATTTTAAGTTTTATATGGTTGTCTGATGAGACCAAGCTTATTTAGATTATGAAGTTAATCAGTTTCTCCTTACACCAAATTTTGAAAAGATTTTGGTAGTTTCTGTAATTAAACCTGCCAGATTTTGACCTACTCAGTAGCCACAAAGAGTTAAATTTACCTAAAATCAACTTACTCAGATTTTCCACTCTTAGCCTTGAACTGCTCTTGAATATGCTTGATAAGCAAATCATTCGCACCAACAGCCTTCTCTTGGGTCTGACCCCAGTTGACGAGACTTATAATGTTATCTAATCCCAGAAGTTTGCTAATACTGCTATTTGTCTGCTTATTTTGCGTGACCACAGAATCAGCTTTCATCTTTATCTCATTTTTAACAATCTGATCATAGAGAGAGGAAAGGTACTCTTCTGGCAAATCCTTCCCATCATCAATACCTCTATTGTTTCGAATGAAATCAGCTTTCGACATCTGAAATGCATAATTAAAAAAAATGCTATTAGAGTTCATAATATTCCTTCCTCTTTCTTGCAAAGTTGTAAACTAACCCCAGACTATCTTGAACAATCAAAAAATCCATTTGTGTGTAATGAAGACAGACACAAATGCTTACAATTTTTCAAAGCTGAAAAATGAAATCGCGTTCTTTGACAACCGGCGATTCCTTTGAATTAACTAATATTGCACCTCTACAATTCTTTGTTCATCTTCACCACATCAAAAAAAAAATTCCATTATATTGCTACATAAAAGAAAAAGTACTTGCCTTATCTTTAACCATGGTATTGTGGGCATCAGTATTTAGCATGATTACTGAATATGCGAGCACATATGCCGTATCAGCACTTTTAAATGCATCGGGGTTACATTTACAATACCTCTCAGCAAACTTCTCCATTATCCTATCAATCTTTTGTGCCTCCCCAGGTAGCCTAAATCCTCTCAGAAAAAACCTGATTGCCTCACCAAAATCCATCTTTTCAAAATCAAATGCATCAACATAGGCATGCATGACCTTTATGGGGAAGTCTTCACGGTCACCAAGGTAGTCCCCAATCACGGTTGGGTTGAGACCACTGGAGGATTTAAGGAAGGCTGCCACTGACTCAGGACTAGAAGATATCTTTTTCGTGTTGATAAGGAAATCAATCCCCTTTGAGGGTTTCCTGTTGAACAACGAGATGCCTTTCTGAAACAAAAGAAGACAGAACTATTAAAGGAATCAAGGTTTTAAATACAAATAAAGTTACAATTCTCCATTTACCCCACCTATCAGAAATGTCCTCTTGAGGTATTACTACAGAGCAAGTACCTGTAGATTCAATGGTTCAAAAATTTTGTCTTTTGAAAATATCTCCACATCTTGAGTAAAATGAACATATGATAGCATGTGATGTGTCCATCTTAGAAAATTAAATAGTGAGTTCTCCAAATAAATTATATAGAACTTAAAATATTCATCAGACTCTAAGTACATTTTGTATTCTTTATTTCAAACAATCTGTAATTCATTGCCTATGAAGATGCTGCTGCCAAGGTATCCATTAAAAAATTTCCTACTATCAATTCATTTCATTTCCTCACCTGAAGCTCAAGCTTATATACACGCCTCTGTTCAAGGGTCGTTGTGTCAGACAACTCCAAACCAGAATCTGAAATGTTCGAGTCAAAATCGCTTCCTTCCTCTACAGAGAAAGAACCAAAACTATCCACTGAATGTGCACCATCATTGTCAGTACTTTTGGGAGTGAAGTCCCCGATTCTCAGTTGCTGGTCCAACCAGACACCCATTGACTTGATAACAGTAGCCAGGCATTTGACCGACTCGATACGAAATGTCTGGTCTTGTGCCGGGGAAAGAGAGGTGGCCGTTCCTGGTGGAACACCCAATGCAGTTTTCACCAGCCCATTCACAATCCTAAACAATTTAAAGTTGGAATTCAGTAGTGCTTAATTTTGGACGCTAGTTGGTTATATCAGAGGTATTACGTCTTGGAGTCTGGTGAAGTACGGTACCACTTGCTCCAACAACAACAACAACAAAGCCTTTATTCCCAAATAAATTGGGGTAGGCTAGAAATGAAACCCAATCTGAAATGAAATCAATATAATAATAGTAAAATAATAGTAAAAATAGAAGTATAAAAATGATAATAATAATGCTAATAATAATAATAATACAATGTTCTACCAATCATAAGTTTAGACTAGTATTCTACGTCATTAATCGTGGGCTAAAGTCATACAATTATAACACTACTTCTAAAATTTAGTTTGTCACGGTTCTGGTACGTGGATCACTAACTTCCATGCACTCCTATCTGATGCCAACTCTTTGGAGACATCCCATTCCCTTACGGTACCTCTTGCTCCAATAAAAAAAATAAGTTAGTACATGGTAACAAGCTGGTCATCCTATTCCTGGACGGATTCCTTTCTGGCTGCAGGCCTTGAAATGTAGTACCCTGTATTTCATACCTAGACCACCTAATCTAAAGAAAACAGTGTGGACCACATAACAGCAGATCCTACTTTTCCAAGCCTGAATAATAGGGTATTCTGTTCCATATCTGGGCAGCTTTTTTAAATTATAAATAGGAAGTTGTAATATTGTATTTTCTGTGCATTAGTACAATAAAAATTGTGTATAGGACAGGAAGGCTCATACACTGATCATTGCATGCTAAGTACCGTATGAAGTCAAAGCAGCCACAAACATGCAAAATAAAGTAAAATTATAGTTCTCGCACGAGTTTCATACCGCTCAAAGATATTAGGTGCATCCACATCACAATCATAGTTCACAAAAATATCAACAATGGCTTGTGGATCCTGGCATATCTTCTCTAGCAAGTTCAAGACGGTCATTTTCTGAAGGAAGCTAGGCTGGGGTACATTCTCAAGTACCCGTAGCACAAGAATGGGGAAAAAAATACCTATCTCCTCTTTCAACCCCGACCGAAATCTCAACACCAACCCCATGAAAATGGAGCATAGAAGTTGGAACACACTCATCACTGTCAATGCACTGTTTTTCAAAAGAGATAGACAGAGATACTGCTTGACTGCCCCAAGATACCTGTTCCAGGAAAAAAAAAAATAAAATAAATGATAGAAGCTGGTAAAAAATGGTTTTCTTTTGGGTCTTCAGTCTTCACCCCCAAAAAAATCATTACAACAGTATGCTACAAGTTACGCTAATCATTGTTTTATTCATTTCTATTGTTTTAGGGTAATGCCAACACGAAACTATGTTTATAATTTCTTTCAAGCATTCATGTCCCATAAAACCAGGCTTTTGGTATCATACTGGCATTGTGTGAATCGCTTACAAGAGGACTTTGTTTAACAAACTTTTTATTGTTGCATTAGAAGGCACTGCATTTATACTTTTTTTTCAAGATTCATATGTTCCATTAAACCAGACTCTGGGTATCATATTGGCATACAGTGAATCACTTACAGAAGGAATTAAAATAGGAAAAAAGAAAACAAACCTTTCGTTGTTGCGCCAGAAGGAACCAGCATTCTCCACCACCATTCTAAGCAACTCCAAGCTGAGTAACTTCCCTCTCATTAAAACTGGGTCATCAGTGTTCTCCTGGCCTGAATTTGCCCCGGTACCCGAATTCGAGAACTTCATTGACAATTTACACAAGTTCTTAAACACCACTAGTCCATCATCTGCTGCCAAATCGGCATCTGGTCCCGCCAATTCAGCATCGGCCCCACTCCAATCCATTGCCTCATTAATGAAGTTCTGTGCAAAATTGGACAGACTGGAGTCGTTGAGGCTCTTATCTGACAAATCCATCATGTCCATAATAGACACTGTGCGTGCCTTCACGCGCTCAGCACGTGCGAATATAATAGCTAGCGTTTGTGCAAGAACCATCTTAGCACAAATCTGGTTTGCTAAACTGTGGCTTCCTAAATAGATGTTGAAGCAGCATTTCACGAACTGGTTAAGGACTTCGCCTCTAAGGCCGACAGATGGGGCCCGCACTGCAGATATAAGAACCTTTAAAACACCTAGTTCAATGGATTCGTCAGAGAGGGACGCGGGCAGCTTGATGACAGAGGAGATCAGCTTTGAAACAGGCGTAGATGAATCCTGACCGTCGATCTCGCCGTGTAAAAGGTTGTGAGAAAGAAGCTTCTGGAGACATTCAAGGGAGATCAAGGCGAGTTTCGGAGGTGTGGTGGGGTCGAGGGAGATAATCAACGGGTCAAGTAAAGATGGGTCGGATTCGAGCGGGTCCTGGCCCGGATCCGAATCGGAGATGGATGGGAGCTGGTCCAGGGAGTGCTTGCATGCGGAGACGAGAGCAGGGTGGCGCCGCCACGTGGCGTTTTTCTGGAGCTTGTCAAAGGCAGGGCCCAGCACGCGGCCGAGTCGCGACGGCCCGCCTAAGGCAGTGGGTCCCGACATTGTGAAATCGGATCAGCAGTAACTAGTAAGGTAGGTAGATCCGATTATGGAACGGGAAACATGGAGGAAGAGGAAGAGGAAGAGGAAGGTCTCCGATATTTCTTTTTGAGTTATGCGCGGACATTGAACGCGAGAAAACGAAAAAGTCAAGATAAATGAGGGTATTTTGGTAATTTGGCGGGAGATTGGCTGATTGGAAGACCGTAGATTCGTGGACCGATAGAGTAAAACAGAACTTATGTTGGTGTTAGCGTAGACCACGTCTTGGGAGGATCACATACGGTCATGGGGAAGCACGTGACCACGTGTTTACTTGTCTTTTGCTCTCTCGGTTGAATTTTCTTTTTGTTCTAATCTCTACACTATTTATTTTTAAATGTTTGTTTGACAACAACATTTTGGTTATTTGATCTATTAACAAAAGAAGAAATTTCTCTCTGACGTCAAGCAGTATTTTTGGAATGATCCGTATTTGTTCAAACTTGGTATTGACGGTATTCATTGGTGGTGTGTGCCTCAAGACGAGGTTCAATTCATTCTTGCACATTGTCATTCCTCTCTTTATGGTGGTCATGCTTCAACTGCTAAAACCGTCGGGTTTCTTTTGGCCGACTCTTTTCAAAGACACGAGAGCTTATGTGGTTGCATGTGACAAGTGCCAAAGGACGGGCAATATTTCACGAAGACATGAGATGCCCCAAAGCGCTATCCTCGAGGTCGAGCTATTTGATGTGTGGGGTATTGATTTCATGGGCCCATTTTCGAACTCTTATGGCAATAAGTTCATTCTCGTGACGATGGATTACGTTTCTAAGTGGATTAAAGCCATTGCTTGCTCCGTCGCCAACTCCAAAGTTTTGAGACGGCTTTTCAAGAAGGTGATATTGTCTCAGTGCTCGATTATGGGAGGGCATTGACAAAAGTAAGGTATCTTATTAATCCCAGGAGAGCATCTGTTTGTGATATGGTCTCTAAGAGATCTAAAAATATGGGGTATGGGGCGTGATCAATCATCAGGTTTGGGGAATGAAATTGTCCTTGTTGACTCAGATCGTTATTCCTCTCTTTCGCTAAGACCCGACCGCCCCAGACAGTAACTTGGTATGACCAACCATCGAGATACAATTCCTAGGTGGATACATTGTCGCAAAGAAAGCTGTGAGCAAAGCAAGAGGTCGAGCTTATGAGGATCTATATCATAAGCTAGATACGAAGGAAGGCGAAAAGGACGTCTATAAGATTGCCAAACTCCGCGAGAGAAAGACAAGATATTTCGGCCAAGTCAAATGCATCAAGGATGAGACAAATATACTTTTGGTGAAAGACGACGAGATCAAGAACAGATGGAGAGAATACTTCGACAAGTTTTTCAATGTAGAGAACGAAAGCACTATGGTGGATGTAGATGACTTTTTTTACGACATCAACAGACGATTCATTCGAAAAATTCAAGAGACAGGAGTGAAGGATGCTTTAAAAAGAATGAAAGTAGGTAAGGCTTTTAGGCCTGACAACATCCCTATCGAGGTATGGAAATGCCTCAGAGATGTAGGGGTAGTATGGCTAACTAAGTTGTTCAACAACATCATCCGGTCAAACAAAATGTCGAACGAGTGGAGGAGAAGTATTATGTTAGTAGCTATCTTTAAGAATAAATGAGATATTCAAAGTTGTACTAATTACAGAGGAATCAAGCTTATAAGCCATACACTGAAGCTTTGGGAGACAGTGATTGAGCATCGTTTAAGGAAGATGACAAGCGTTACGAAAACCAATTTTGTTTTATGCCCGAACGATCGACTATGGAGGCGATTTTCTTAACAAGATAACTGATGGAGAGATACAGAGAGCAGAAGAAGGATTACATATGATATTTATCGACTTGGAGAAAACGTATGATAAAGTACCGAGCAAGGTCATGTGGTGGGCACTTGAAAAGAAGAAAGTCCCAACAAAGTACATTAACCTCATCAAGGATATGTATGATATAGTGTTGTGACTAGTATCAGAACATGTGACGGTGAGACTGACGACTTTCTCATTAAGATAAGATTACATCAATGGTCAGCCTTGAGCCCTTACATTTTTGCTTTAGTGATCGATGAGATTACGAAATATATGCAAGAAAATATCCCTTGGTGCATGCTCGTTGCAGATGATGTTGTCCTAATTGACGAAGGTAAGGTAGGGGTAGGTAGAAAATTAGAGTTGTGGAGGAAAACTTTAGAATCAAAATGTTTTAGACTTAGTAGGACTAAGACCGAGTATATGAAGTGGGAGTTCAGTGGCGTTCGATCAGAAGATGGAAATGTCAATTTAGATGGCCAAGCAGGAATCCGTATCCCCCGAAATAATGAGGGACCCTGAAATTGTCAGCGGGCAGCACTGTTATGCTGTAAATTCGTTGGTACTGTAGTAAAAATATTTTGCAGGCACTCTCGTCGCTGTAGCAACGGTGAGAATGCAGAGGGGCACTACTGTTGACCATTTCAGGGGATGTGAATTCGACAAGCAGTGCCTAGAAGAAACACCTTTCGATATTTGGGATTGATGCTACAGAGTGATGAGATTGACGAAGATGTTAGCCATAGAATAAGTGCGGGTTGGATAAAATGGCGACAAGCATATGACATCCTATGCGACAAGAAGGTCCCACAAAAGTTGAAAGGCAAGTTCTATAGGACGACGAACAGACCCACAATGTTGTATGGAGCAGAATGTTGGGCTACTAAAGGACATCACATACAAAAGATGAGTGTGGCAGAGATGTGTATGTCACAGTGGATATGTGGGCATACAAGAAGGAATCGCATTAGAAATGACGATATACCTGACAAGGTCGGGGTTACACCGATTGAAGAGAAACTTGTTCAACATCGTTTGAGATAGTATGGGCATATCCAGCGAAGGCCTCTGATGCACCGGTACGTGCTGGAGTTTAAACCGCGTCGAAAACATGAGAAGAGGTAGGGATCGATCGAAATTGACATGGGATGAATCTGTAAAAATGGACTTAAAGGCATGGAATATCTCCAAATAGTTAACATCAGATAGGAGTGCATGGAAGTCAGCGATTCACGTATCAGAACCGTGAAAAACTAAATTGTAGTAGTGAAGTAGTGTTATAATTGTACGACTTAAGTCCAGGATTAACGATGTAGAATACTAGTCTAAACTTATGATTGGTAGAATAGTGTATTATTATTATTATTATTTCTATATTTTTATTTTTACTATTATTTTACTATTTTATACTATTATTATTTATATTGATTTTTTATTTCAGATTAGATTTCATTTCTAGTTTATTCTAATTTATTTAAAAATAAAGATTTTGTTGTTGTCGTTATGGAAAGGGGATACTATAACTATAGTCACTCTTGAGCAATGATTGTCGAGTCAACTTCTGATTACAACAAAATTATAGGTGATTATTTCGTTTCTTTCAGGTTTTTCGACCTTTGCTCGATGCAATGGTCACCTTGGAGACGCTACCTATGCACCTGATGCATGAACTCTAGGATCGTTGTCAGCAGCAAGCATAAGGTTTAGAGTATAAGACGACACGCTCTGGCAATGTTGCCACCGTTGAGGTCTATGTAGATGGCATACAAATAGGTAATTGTTTTTTTTAATATGTAAAACATACTTTTTAATGATATTTAATATTTTGAAATAATTTTAATAATTGTGAATGAAATCCTAAATCTGTCACTGGATGAACTGCCAAGAAATCAGTCAGAGCCTGCACCGGAGGAACATGCACTATATAATACATACTCAATTAACAAAGAGCAAAGCTCCCCACGCAAAAGCAAACCTTTATGCGTGATAATTGGGTCTTTAACTAATATAACATCACCAAGGCAGTTTTGAGGTTTCATGTGACAACATACGGAAGAATTTGAGTAAAGCAGATTGGGATACTTTGATCAACAAAATTGAGAATAAACTGAATTGCTGGCAAGGTAAATTTCTATTCTTAGGGGGGAGATTAACCTTGCTTAACTCTGTAATCACTGGCTCTCCTTATACATGCTATCAGTTAATGTTAGGAATATGATAGATAGAATTAGAAGGAAATTCTTTTGGTTTGGAGGCAACACTACCAGGAAAAAAAAATGATATTGGTAGCATGGAAGACATTGCGTAAAAGTAAAGATCAAGGAGGCTTAGGTGTGCTAGATTTAGACATAATGAATAAAGCTCTATTAGCAAAATGGTGGTTTACATATAATGACCCATCTGAAGAAGGGTTATGGAAAAATATTCTGATAAATAAATATAAAAACAAGCATAGTATTCATTTATTTTCCCTTTTTGGAAAAGTATCAACTCTTTACAACATGAGATGTCCATTAGTATTAATAAGAAATTAGGAAATGGTTTACATATTAAATTCTGGCAAAATAGATAGAAAGGAGAATTATCATTCTCCCTCTTGTTCCCTAATCCATTTCTAGTTTGCATTGATCCAAACATTAGTGTTAATAGAGTTTTTTCTGATGGAAAAATAAACCTAAAATTTAACATGCAATTAGTAGGGATAGTTAGGAATTGATGGCTTAAATTAGAAGCAATAATATCAGATGTGCAGATTAGGCCTTTAGTTAAAGACTCCATAATTTGGAGATGGAGCTCAAATGGTAAATTCTCTGTACAAGACGTACATATAGTTGGAATTCGGTGGATACAAGAATAATAACTATAATATTATATGAAAAATCCAAACCTCATACAAAAATCAAAGTATTTATGTGGTTAGTTAGAAGGAAAATAATATTTACAAAGAAATACTTAGCTAAAAGAAATATCCAGTGTGTTTTTTTGTGATCATGAGGAAAGTATCGATCACCTTTTTGTTTCATGTACTTTTATTAGGCAGATATGGACTTAGATCAGTAATCACAATAACTTTGAGTTTGAGGGTGAATGCTTAGAGGAATTATGAAAAATAGATGCCAAAATTCCACTTAAAGATGCTATGATAGTTGAATTAATTAGAGGTGCAGTCTTATGGAATGTTTGGTTAGAACGTAACAAGTTATGCTTCACAGAAAAAAGCCAAGAACTATTAGAGATTTAGCGAGTAATATCATTAGAATGTTAGATTATTGGTGTAAGAATAACAATGACCAATCCTATTTGAAAAATAATCTTGTCACGCCACAGGATGTTCTGGATTTGCCAAGACCTACACGAGAAAAAACCAAATAGAGATGGTGCAGGAGGAGGTGCAAGTGAACCTTCATGCACAAGAACATTTGTTTGGAAGAGGCCACTGTCCTGATCTGTTATCCTTCCATGGCTAATTGAGATCAGATGTTTTGTTTGTCTGAATTTAATGGAAACTTTGTTCTGTCTGTAATATGGGTTGTTGAGATACTTTGTTTTGTTTTGTTTTGTTTTGTTTCGTTTTGTTGCTTGGGGTACCTGATAATGATACTATGCTTATTATCTTTGATAACTGATAGGGATACCGATTTTTGGTATGGTCATGTAGACCGTCAGTTAGTTTGTTCAATGTTTAGGAAACTGTGATAGATTTTATAGAAATTAGATGATGTATTAGAGACTTCCTGTTTCAATGAAACAGACAGATTTTATCCTGCTTTTTCTCAAAATAAAAAAACGTGACAACATACGGGATAGTATTAGGAAAAATAATAGAGTAATTATAATTGTTGCAAAGCATTTTGTTTCGCAACAAAAACAAAATAAAATAGCACTTGGGACAAAAGATATTTTGGCTGGAGGCTCTGAGCTATCGTCAGAAAACTAAGCTTTTAAAGAACTTACCAAAAAGTTCGCTTAACCTTTGAAGTAAAAAGCTCCATTGAAATCGTTTAGCAACCGTTTAATACTGTTTAAGACTTTAAATCCTTTTATACCTAAAATCATTGCCTTACGGTTTTAACTGTGAAATGATTTTTAAAAGCTTGGAAAAACTTGATATCAATTGAAACCCATTTTCAACTTATAAAAGGTATGTCGTGTTGTCTATGGGTTAATATTTGAATAGAAAATTGAGTAATAACTTAACATGCTGACAAAAAAGAAATAAACACAATAGAAAGCTAAATATGCTAAGATAGTTCGAAAATAAGCGACCTTCACGGCTTCACAAAAGAAGTGTTACTGGGCATGTACAGATACTACACACCATAGTTAACACAATTTTCATCAGTCACAAGAAAAAACCCTAACAGACAACAACCTCTAGACCAGTAAATGCACCATGCACCAGCTTCGTTCGAGACCTTAAATATTTGCAACGCCGCCACAAAAGAAATAACTGCTCTGACCTATATCTCAGATCAATCTCCCCTTTTGGATTTTTTGCCGCAGCGACCAGATTTGGTACTAGAGCAAGACCTCTTCTTGGACTTGTTGGAGTCCTTGGAGGTGCTTGGTACGGTGTTAGGAGGGATAATAAGAGGCACCACACAATGCTGACTAGCCAATGCAGGGAACCCAACTGCCGGGATTCTGTTTTAGGCAAAACAACAAAGAAAAACCCAGTTTCAGATAATTTTGCAATACCTGCAGAGTTGTGGGTTTATTAACACAGCCAAAATAACGAGCTTAAATCGAAATTTCCACAAGGTTTACTAAATGGCCTTTTCCTCGTAGAAAAATACCTGTGTTACACCAATAGGAGTTTCCTTGCATTAGGCTAATTCATGTCTAGTTGCAGTCCAATTGCAAACACAGGGTTCCAATTAGGACAATTAAACCAGTGACAACGTTGGATAAAAATGATATGATAAAACATTTTTAGTTAATTTACCCAAGAAGAGTACTGCTGACTCCCGCATTGCTACATCAACATGTTGGGACTTCTTGTCCTTCCATGCCGCAATTTCCTTACAGTGCACAGTCTGATGAAGGGCCATATTCTCAGCCATGAAACATTGGAGATTGTAGTTGAGGCGCTTGAATTCTGACTCTAGAAATCTATTTCTGTTCTCTAATTCCTCTATGTACTGTTTCTTTCTCTCCCTTGATGATTTTGCAGAGTCTCTATTCCTCATTTGCCTATTAAGATACAATATAACATAACTTTAAATAAAGATGTTATATTATGTATTTGATTTAGTTGGACTTGCTATAGTTTCTGTAATTCATACTGAATTTGGAATAAACATTCTAAATACTCATAGAAGTTACGGTAACTTTCAGACTGCTGGTACACACATGTACTTAACCCTACATTGAGGATTTCTTACTTAAAAAAAAAAGCTATATTCATGACATACTAAGTTACAAACCTAAATTGATATATGTTTTTCATTCATCTGATACACAATTCACAAGTACCAAAAACAAGAAGAATGCAAAACGACATTGTTTAAACTTAAGTTGGTTAAAATTCAAAACTAACAATACAGATAATCGACACTACGATGGTGTTACAATGAAAGATACCATCATTGACTGTGTATATACAGTGGGTCAATAACATACATCCAATTAGCCAATTTTTTAGCCTAATTCGTGCCATATGCAAAACTGGTAAATTTCCTCAAATACAAACGAATTACCTTCTAATTTTCTTGGTCACGGGATTATCATGGGAATCTCTCTCCTCTCGAGCCTTCTCGACTGAATCATCACTGGAATCTCTCTCCTTCTCTTGATCCTTCTCGACCGAATCCATTTCGGGGCTTCTCACCCGATTGCTCCCATCGCTCTCCGTCACTAATTCATGAACAAATAACCCATCGAAGAAGCTTTCTTCAATCCCTTCTGCTGCCTCTAGGTTCTCTTTTTCATCCGACATCAAAAACCGCTCCAAATCGCCCATGGACGCCGTTACCCGGTCAGGTTCGGGTCTCGGGTCGGAGGTAACCGACACCGGCGAATCCGAGTCCGTTATCGGAAGCAGTGGCAACGCCTCGTCGGAGAATGAGGATAAAAGATGATCGATGTCATATTCTTCGAATAGGAAATCTGTTCCTTCCATCTGATAGAGAAATTTTTTGTTCCGATTTGAAGATTTTGGTGAGAGATTTTTATATAGGTAGAGGAAGTCGCGACAGGTTTCTTCGTCCAGAAGGCTGTAATGGAAAAAATAGTCCGTTCTAACTTAACTTTGTACATTTTTGTACAGTTCTTGACGTGGTTAATCATAATTAAGGGTATTTACATCTGGAGATTATGTGTCCAAATTTCAGCGCTTTTGTAAAGTACCGTGAATCGTTAGAGTGAGCGTAATTAGGCGGTATTACTGGAATTTATTTCGGTCCAGGAAACAAAAGCGCGTTTAGAGCAAGTCTTTAAAGGGGGCCCAGTTTCCAGTCGCTTAAAAATATAATCCAGGCGCTGCGAAACAATATTTTGAGCGGTGGAATTTCTTCGTCACTCGACCAATAGGAATGCCAGGAATTTGTTTAAACCAGGAAAATAGAAGAATAATACCAGGATCTTGATTTGCTACTTGCTAGCATGATGCATCTCTTTTAGAGGTGGCAGGTCGGGTCGGGTCGGATCGGATATGCTGTCGATAGTAGTTAGATTGCGGGTCGGAACGAGTGAGGTCGGACTGGATTTTGGATCGTCGGGTGTCGATAATTTTCGAGTCATGGGTCGGGTCGGGTGAGATTGGGTCGAATTTCAAGTCGGGTTGCGTCGGTATTTTTTGAGTAACGAGTTGGGTCGTGCGAGATTGGGTCGGGTTTCGGGTCGAGTTGCTTCGATAACTTTCAGATTTTCGATCAAGTCGGGCGAGATCGGGTTGGATTGCACCGATAACTTTCAAGTATTATTTTGAATTTTAAGTTCAATCAGATAAGATCGGATCGCGTTATTAAATTGTGTTATTAAATCTTGACTCTCTGATGTTAATTTGTTTGTAAAATTAGATTATAATGTAGACAATATAGAATTAGATTGATTTACAACCTGTATCAGATCAATTTTATGATATTTGTTCCAACACTTCCGTTCTTCAATTTTGTGTGTTCTTTCACTTGTTAGAATTTATTATCTTATATAAATTCTGTATTGTTTTTTTAAAGCTTTAATTTATTAATAAAATACTTAATAATTATTAAAAATATATTTTCTATCATCATATTGGATATATAAATTGGTCCATGATCCACTGAAAACGGGAACGTGAAATAAAATCTAAGATTATCTAATTTAGATAAACATTCTCTTTCTCATGTACTTCTCTATAATTACTCTTCGAAACTCTCCTATTTGGTTTAATAAAATCCAACACGGATATCCGTCACATACAAAAGTAACCAGATATTGAATAAATTTGATCGATTTTTTTTCTAAAGAATAATTATTCCTTTTTAAATAGAAAACTCTAAAGAAATGATAATTGCATTCACTATTTGCATCTCTTATTTGCACTACCTACATGTTTATATTTCTATAGAAAAGTGATTGGAGCTCTTTGTCCGGGTCTTGAGTTAAGGTAGAACCGAGATGGAGAAATCCGAAGTAATAAGGGAAAAACTTAGGTACATTGAGATTCACATCAATTTTTATTATTTGATTAAATTGAGATTCACATCATAAATTTTAATTAAATAGTAGTGATTAAGTGAAATATCTAAGAAACACCTATCTATATGTATTTAAAATTTTGCCAATAATCTTTTTAGTGGTTAATTCTAGTTAATGAATATTCGTTCCCTTTCCAGAGAAATAGACCTATATTTATAATTATAGTCCTCGTATTTCCTGAGACGCAACTGGCTCAGATCCTCAAGCCCTTATTCTTTCTGAGGTGCAACTGGCTCGCTCCACAGTCGAGCATCCACGACGTTGATTATGGACTGCGTAATTATGGGCTTTTCGTACCCATCTGAAGGGTCTATATAAGAACGTGTTTATACTTGATAGACGATTATATTTATATCGAATTTAATAATGGAGAGGTCAAGAGTTCAAATGATACATGTTATGAATCTTAGAGCATACCGTATGTATATGATCCAATAAAACCTCTTAGGCTCTTATTGACAAGTAACTCGAGTTTGCTTATTTACTCGAATGGGCCTCTAAAAGATCTTTCTCGAGTTTATCTCTTGAAGGTCCCACTTAAAGCCCATAATGCTCTTGAGTGGTGTTTTCGAGATCACCTACAAGGCTACAACTCTTAGGATAAGTACATTCTATATAATATGATTATGTGCAGTGGCAGATTCATAGGTTCACTTAAGTTCGGGCACAACTAAGTTCAGGCACTGAGTCTGAGATCAAGTTCGGACACAAATACACTAAAACACACTAAAATATCATTAAAAATCCATTTTTCACTACAAAAATAACAAAAAATATACTAAATTTCGCATTTTTTGAAAATCAAGCCCGGGCACTTGCCCGGGCTTGCCCTAAGGTGGATCCGCCACTGATTATGTGATCCAATATTCTAAAAGCCACGTTGTAATGGCTACTTGAATACGTAGAATTTGTGATAGGGGTCAAATTGCACAATTCAAAATTATACTTTAGTACTTCCTAATTCTAGATTAAATCAAGAACACTACAAGACAATTGCAAAAATATATAAAAAAGTTAGAAATAGTGAGAGTTGACATAACATGTTATTCACGAATAATCCGATACCAGTATACTGCATGTCGGTTCGGGTGGTCGAAAATTTAACCCACATAACTCGTTATTCAGGCGTTCTTATGAAAGGAAGAAGGAACTGATATAGCGAAATTGTTACTGTGTATTTTTTATTTGAAGATCAACGATTTTAATTTAATAATATAAATGCTCTTTAAATTATGTTAGTGAAGGTCAAACATTAATTTTCAATCCAACGATTCATATTCATATCGAAGGATGGGATGCGCATAAGATACTGGTCCCATTTTGAAGGAATCGTATCTGCTGCTCTTATTGAGCAAGAGCAGGATCCTGCTCTTCTGATCTGAACCATTCAATTTCAGATCTAAAACTTATAAAATATATAGCCCTTGATTTTCATCTGTAAACGATCCGATCAAAATTGAATGGTTAAGATCGAAAAAAGCATCATCCTGCCCTTGCTCAAATAAGGGCAGCAGATACAGATCCCATTTTGAAGTCCCAAGTCGAACTCGTATTGACAGGTCGGTCCCACTTTTCCTGGATTCAGTCTCACAAAACAAAAATATCTCGAAATAAAAATAGTACCCAGTCGGTGAAATCAAATTTCAAACCGATCGATTCGTTCTACCATTTTCGAACAAAGCAATTTATTGTTATCAGAGAACAAAAATCCCAACTCCAAATAGAAACAAGACCTGACCTCGTCTCTGCTTGCTTCCCTGTTCTCTGGCGGCATCGGAATTCAAGAAATCGGGTTTTGTGTTTTGTGTCGACTTGTAGTCAGTTGATGCGTTAGTTCGCGAGAGAGAAAGAAATGGAGGCGTTAATGGTGGAGAAGGTCCAGTGCAGCTTGGGGCAATTCATGCCTCGCAATGCTCTTTTTCTCTGCGAGCGACTCTGTGCGCAGTTCCCTTCCGAGGTTCCTCTTACTGTTCACCCTTCGTTCTTTTTCTATTTTCTTTATCAATCCTTAGGGTTTAGTAGGAACTGGAAAGAGTATGGCTTTATTTCGTCCTAATTTCACAAGTTCAAAATAATTGACAAACCGCCCGTTTTTTTTCTCTATTTTATTTCTCAAACATTGCATTTGATAAGTCCATTGAACTACGTGTTAGCTAATTCTGGAATTAACACAATTGTATCTGTCAGGGTGCTGTGAAAAAAGAATTGATTTCAATCTGAGATAATTGTATCATTTTTGTTCATCTTTTTGGAGGAAAAAGAGATATTTGCCTTGTTCTGCAGTCAACTTGAATGAAATCTAAAACCACTAGTATACATGGATTTTTAGGGAGATTCTGAGTTGTATCTGTTGTGAATTTCAGATAAACCAGCAACTTCTAGCAACTTGTTACCTTCAAAACAACCAAGCTTATGCAGCTTACAATATATTAAAAGGTACTAATTGCTGCTTATTTATTATGCTTTTTATATTTGTTAGTTAATTTATGGTAGAATTAACTGGTCCTATGGCAAATAGTAATTAATGCCTTACTTATTTGAAACAGCATCGGGCCCTTAAAATCAAGATTAAATAAATAAATGACAAATAAATTGCGTCTGACTTTAACTGGCTGTTAAAATCAATAGTAAATAAATAAAAGATGACTAAATTGCGCCTGGCTTTAACTGAGATGATTTTCTTGAGTACCAGCACATCAAATTTCAAACCTCGAATCACTATCCTAGCAGTTGGTTCAATTATTTTAGTTTTAACTTAAGAGAAAAATTGGAACCATGGAAGAAGTCGCAAAATCGGCAATATTAAGGGCTGTGCATTCTGTATTCGCCAATATACTGGTGGGGGCTACCATAATTTTTTTGGATCAGTTGCTTCTTAGGTTCACACATGATATTGTACTATTTATTATAATGCCATGATAAAATTGAGAAGATATAATAAGACTTAAATTATATTCCCTTTTTACTTTCACTTTTAGGATCACTTTAAATTATATTTTATTTTCTGGATTTTATATGACTGTAATTCTCTTTGGGAAAATTTTCAAAATGCCACTATAAAACACTGCATTTGTCAAAATGCCACTATAAAATTTATATTTGTCAAAATGCCATTAAAATCCATCATGTATTTTAATTATGCCATTATCTCTATTTTATTTCAATTAAATAATTCTAAACTTTCTAAATGACAAAATTATCCTTCCTCCTCCTTCCTCTTCTTCTCCAGATCCTTCCTCTTCTTTATTGGGCAAGTACGAGTAATAGATACTTAACTTTCTTAGATAAAACCAAGAAGGATTCTCTTCTGCTCTGGCTTCTAACGTGTACGTTCAATTCCGTGAAGAAGAGCAAGCCAAAATTCTCTCCGAGAATGCATCCTGTACACTTGCTGTCATATATGACTATACTAGTATTGAGCACCAGTATAGTACTGGTACTGAGCAAAAATATACTGGTCGTAGGAGGATTGCAGGCTTGCAGCTGCTGGGTTCCCTAGTTTGTTTCCTTCCTTCCTTAAGCTAAAGCCGATGCACTGTCGCGCCTTTATTCTAATGATCAGGAAGTCAGACTCATTCAATAAAATGTTAGGGCCTGATACATTTCTTTCACCCACAATATCGCATCAACACACATTGTGTCAACATATACTTAAAATTGAATTGAAATAGAAACAATTATTGTAGTAGATCGGCTAACTGAAACGAACAGGTGAATTAAGCGCGTTGAGGAGCAATAACGGAAAACACAGTTCTTATCTGAGTAAAGAGGAAGAATAATTTTGTCATTTAGAAAGTTTAGAATTATTTAATTGAAATAAAATAGTGATAATGGCATAAATAAAATACATGATGAATTTTAATGGCATTTTGACAAATATGAGTTTTGTAGTGGCATTTTGACAAATGCAGTGTTTTGTAGTGGCATTTTGAAAAATTTCCCTCTTTTTAAATGATTAAGGTTTAAAAATGCCACAGTCGAGGTATCTATTTGCATTATCATGTTATAGAATGGATCTATTCAAGGAAGCAGAAACAGCTTTGTGTCCCCCTAATGAACCCAATTCAGAGGTACATACCTTTCTATATTATGCTCAACAATATATTATGGTATATCAAACAGTTGCTTGTGGGTCTTGTGACCCTTTTTTACACAATTTAGGGCAGAACTTCATCAACATCTTGTAATTTTACATACTATTTTCCTTTTATTTCCTTGATTACTTTCTTACAGCGTGCTTATTTGAAGTTGTTTTAGTTCATATTGATTCTTTTTAAGCATGTGATACACGCTTGTTAATCCCAATTTCCTGATTATTTAATACTTATCATTTTTAAAGTGCTTGTAAACTGTGTTTTGGTAGGTTCCAACTGGTGCAGCTGGGCACTATCTTCTTGGGCTGGTTTACAGGTTTTTTTTCCTTCTCTTTCTCCATATGAGTTATCTGCATAGTCTTGTTTACAATGTCAAGGGCATTGCATGGGTTCTGAATGTGTATGTAGTCTTTCGCTTCGCCCCTCTTTCAGCCAGCTAACTATGAACCTCTCTTTATTATCTTCTCTCTTTCCTTTTTGAATAAAGCAGCAGCTTCTGGTGCAGAAGATAAAATACCAAACAAGCTTGTGCAAATCCAGAAAATAAGCCCATAGAAGAGAGAAAGATCAGAGGACCAAAAACATCAGTCTACCCCCCCCCCCCCCCCCCCTTGAGAAATTTGCATCACCTACTACCACTTTCCTCTAGGCTCAGATGCTATATTGTTTAGTAACAAATAATATAGCTGGTCCACACTCAGGTCGCGGTTTTAGCATTTTGGGTCTGCTATTTTGTTAACAGTTTCATTATTTATTAATTGTAGGTATACTGGTAGAAAAAAGGCTGCAATAGACCATTTCACACAAGCTTTGGCTGCTGACCCCCTTTTGTGGGTTGCATATGAGGAACTATGTGCTTTAGGTTATGCTTGTGACAACCTTTAAAATTTTAATTTTAAATAATAAGAATTTCTTTATTTTTTTTGAGATGAGCCTGAAATTTAATATGTTAAAAAAATAATAAGTGCTTTCATGTTTGCAACATCAGGTAATATTTTTAGTCATATGTGAATAGTATACTGCCTAACCTTACAAGTGGAAAAGGTGTGTTATGTTAAGTGTCGGCATATCATAATGTGTACGTGGAACAAGCTTGTTGTCTGTATACCTAAACTGAGAACTAGGGCGAGGAGGTTTAGCTATTGTTTAAATTTGCTGGAAGAGTTTGTGAAATGCAGTAATTATATAAATGTGTAAGGGTAGTATAACTACTATTTTAAAATTAGACATATTAGGCTAGTTGGCATCACCGAAATGTTTGGAGTTATCCTCATAAATAACAATTTTGAAATTTAAAAAGTGGATAAGATACCTCGACAAACACTAACCTCACAATTTTGGAGATATCTTGATCCAGATAAAAAAATGGAAAAGCAAAAATACAGTATTTGATGCTTGTGTTGTGCATGTAACAGTTGCAGATCAAATTTTATGAAAGTTCAGTACAGTTTGATTTTACACCTGTCGTTCAATACAGACCATTGTATACTTTGTAGCATGATAAATTGGTAGAACATATATCGAATTATATGCACAAAATATATGTCATGCAGCTTATATATGTCAGATTTTTCTTTAGAATTTATGATAGTTTTAATTCTTTTATACCTGAAGTTTCTGTAAGGTAGAAACTGCTTATTGAATTAGTTTATATGTAATTCAGGTGCGGCCAAAGAAGCTAAGGAATGCTTTGGCGATGATTTGGCTCCACGCATACACCAGCAGCATTTTTCAGATATGACCTCAAAAAATCTAAATATTTCAATTGATAAACGGGGTTTATCTTCAAATGTGGAGGCAGAACAGCTACTTTCATCTCAGTACATGACTGCAAGTGGTAGCCTGTCATCCAATCATTTCACACCATATGACACACCATCACCAACTGGTCTTCAGGTTAGTATCTTTGTTTTCATTCTTTTCTCATTAGTAGCCTCTTTTTTATTCAGTACGGGGTCTGGATCAGAAACTCTCTGTGTTATTTCAGATGTACTCCTAATCTGGATGCTTTATAATTCATATGAATGTCGTAATATTATTTAGCAGTGGCCTAATATGAGCATGTAAGGTTAATCTGTAGCCCTTGTAATGAAGTGTATGATTACACATGCATCACTTGAAGTAGATTGGATAAAGTTATTAGACGGATAGCTTGCAGAATAAGTATCTAGTTTTGCAGGGGCATATAACAAAAAAGGAAAAATATTTATTAAAAGATGCTATTATCAAATATAGAAGGGTTCTTGCGATTATTTTTGTCTTTATAAAATTTCAGATATCAGGGAATGCTAATGCCCCGCCGCCACTTAATAGAAATCTCATGTACTTGAACAACAATGCACTAGGTGCAGATACTCCCACAAAGTTGAATTCAAATGCAACAGGTCAAGTTCACAGGAGAAAGTATGTGGATGAGTCCAAGCTAAGAAAGGTACCTTTTCCTCTTTTGATCTGTGCAGAGCTATGCTGCAAGGATCTGTATCCAATATGATATGGATACAAATATTTTTATTTGATGCAATGCAGATATGGTGATACAGCCATTTTCAAAATTTTAGGATAGATACATCAGCAGATAATACACCATATGTCTATATTGGTGCATGGGAAATAACACATTAAAAAAAATTGGTCTTATGTTATTTTTTAAATAAAATGTTTAAATTCTGAATGTATGTAGAAACTTCTTGTTCTTAAATAGATGTTCTTAATACCGAGCTATTCTTAATACATACCAGTAATTAAATAAAATAATTGTACACAAAAATATAGTAAAAGAACATTTAACTGAATTTGTCGTTCAAGTAAATTTGCATTTATATCCACTACTGCTTAAAAGATAGATTAGGTTAAGATATATATGTTAGTACTTTATATGCTAATCGGAACCTATTCCGTACACTAATAGATTTGTCGCAAGCGCACAACCTATCGATGCAATATTTTAGGTGTCGGTCCACAGGGAAAGAAGGCAAGTTTAAATTCATGCAATTTCAATAGCACACCTCTAGAACAAGTTAATCACTCTAAGACTAGATAAATCTATGTTATGCCAAATGCTGGGCTAGAACACTTCGTCTTAGATGAGGAAAATAGTCTTTCATAAGAATTTCACAAGCAACAAACTTGATTTGAACAAAGTACGCCCATTTGCATAATATAATGATCAAGAATGTAGAAAAACCCCTTAGGTTCTGTAGATTCCCGTGTTTGACCTCCTTTGACCACCGAATTCTTCTTAAAGTTCTCCTAGTACTTGAGGATGACTTTTGTATGAGAGAAAGAGTAAGAGGAAAAAGAAAGAGAATGATAGCTTGAGATTCCTTCGAGTGGAAGAACGAATGCCTTCTTATGCCTTCAATAGTAGAAAATTACATTCGAAAAGCATCCCTCCAATTTGTGCCAGAAAAGTACAATCAAATCCCTTCAATTTTGCAATTCCTCAAAGCTTGCTAAAATAGCACAGTAAATGTCAAGAAACTGAATGGAATTCGTAGGTCAGGGGCTAAGGGCCACCTGCAGGGTATGGCAAGCACGGTTGTGGTCTGCTCACAAACTGGCTCTGCTTGGTTTGTGTTTCTCCGTTTGACTTGTTCTTTGTACCAAGTTTCTATTTCTCAAGCACTTTGATTTCTGTTGGTGTTTCCTGCATGCACTTGAGCAAATTCATTCCCTGTTTAGCCTGTGGTTACCCTTAATGTGCCTTAACCAGTAACTCTTATCTTGGATAAAATGCAAAATAAAATTTCAAAAGTTGGTCGAATTGAATTGATTTTTTAATCAAACTTAGGTCAAAATAAATGTGTACTTATGCTTATTAATATTCGATATAAAACAAATTAGCAACATTTTGAGGGCGAGGAAGCTAAATTTCCTAAGTTGGCAAAATCCAGACTCAGTTCTGTATGCCTTTTAGTCAACGTTGCTTTCCTTTATGTTAAGTTCTGGACTGACCCCTATATGAAAACCTGCCTAGATATTCTCAGGTGGGGAACTGGATATGCATGTCTCTTGTTTATTCTATTGAAAATTTATTTAAATTTTGAACAAGCAAGCTGGTCTATCAGATGCATACAATACACGTATTATATGCAGATATATCAGATGAGTATCAGATATGGGTATGTTAGCTCAGCTGGCATTTCTGTGCCACATAAGTGCAGACAGTTTAATTTCTTGCTTTGTTGTCAGTGTGCTTCTTGGCTCAAAATTGTGTTATTGCCCCAGCTGAGCTGTGAGCCACAGCATGCAAATTTGTTGAATTGGTATTAAGATAATTATGTAAAATACTGCATCTTTTGGTTAAAGTGAATATTCTTTGCAGGTCTCAGAGAGACTGTTTGAAAGTGGGACCCGGCGAATTACAAGGAATTCAAACAAAGATTCCACACCAAATCCAAACCCTAGCACCACTGCGAGCAACCTCCACCAGTCAATTTCAGGGAATAAGCTGTTCGGAAGTTACAATTCCACAAGTAGGAGCTTCAATGCTCTTCGCTCTGTCACTCTCAGACGAGGTCCTAACCGATCCATGGAGAATTTCGATGAAGGTAGCTATTACATGACTTTATTATTTGTGCAAGAGTGACATTTAACGTGCTTAAGAATAGCTTTGATCTAGAATTACTGACCAGCTAATTATTTCATATCAGCCTGGTCATACTGAGACAGTGCCAGTATCTTTACCAGTATGAATTGGTGCCTCTGTCATTATTCCATAACATCAAAACTGACCCATAATATCTGAAACTGGGATTTTCCATAGTTCATGAGTAGCATTTGTTAATCACAAGCATTTAAAATCTAAATATAGGAAGAAAAGATGTGTACGAAGAAATGTGGACTCCGTCTGAAAACAATTTAGCAACTGCAAACCCATGTTCTACATCTTCTATGGATGATACCAGATCCACTGAGCAGGAGAGAGTTGGGGGCATTTCAGTTTCTTCCCATGACTCGAAAACTTTAGCTGGCATAAAGGAGCTCCTGGAGCTTATAAGAATCCTCGGTGAAGGTTACCGGCTGTCCTGCTTGTACAAATCCCAGGTTCCACTTTGTCACTATTTGCAATGTTGTTATACATAGTATATCTTGGTTCTGGATGTAATGATTTGGTTATGAATGTGGGCTGGAGTCTGTCCGAACTCATCTTAGAAACAGTGCAGAGGCTGGATATGTGCCAGGCCTGTTCTTTTTCCTTCTTAAGAAAAATTATTTTGGTAAGTAGGTATTTTATCTGCTGAATATTGTAATCAATAAAAAGACTGGTACATAAGGCCGAAGTAATAGTAATGAAACACCAACCTGGGAAATTATTGTTTTGCCTTAGGCCCTAATTACTTGGAACCCTAAAGGCACATGCGTGCACACACATTCATAAATTTATAGTCTGGTATAGTGGTATAACCTGTTTGGTGGAGCACTGAGATCTGAACAGGAATATCTTTTCTTGAAAAGAGCTATGCTTGTTATAGGGTACTAATGCATTTTCTAAGATAGTTGGATCTCTGTTATATTCAAATGGGCAGGAAGCATTGGAAGTTTATCACACACTTTCAGAACAACATTTTAATACTGGATGGGTGCTTATGCAGGTAACCTTCTTTTATTGTTATTTATTATTATATTATTATTATTATTGTTATTACTGTTATTTCTATTTTTATTATATTATTTTTTTTTATTATTATTATTAGTATTATTATTATTATTATTATTATTATTTATGATCGTGGTTTAGATTTCATTTCTTTTTTTTTGATAGAATAGATTTCATGTTTTAATTTTTTTTTGTTATTTGTTACCAACTTGTAGTCCCCAACTACTTTCTTCTCTATTAGGCCATTCAGTTGATCACTCTAATAGTACTAACAGTGAAAGATACAAAAGCACTACAAGTTAAGTATTATATGCAGTCCTGTTTTTGACATTACACATCACATGTCAAGAAAATCCTGCTTTTGATTATTTAGGAAGGATAGAGAGTTCAGTCTTTTTCACATTACATTCATCACATGCCAAGAAAACCCTTCTTGTTGCAGTATGGGCGGTTGATGGTACTGTACATTTTTCACGAGTATGTTTGCTTTGAGGTTTTGTAGTTTCTGTATGTAATAAAAAGAAATAAGTAAAGAATTGATTATGCAGGTTGGCAAAGCATACTCTGAGTTGTTCGAGTATGCAGAGGCTGATCGTTTCTTTGACTTGGCGCATCGGTTGTCACCACACACTCTCGAGGGAATGGATATCTACTCCACTGTTCTTTTTGTAAGCTTCTTTTTTGTTTTCCAATGAAGTGGTACACTTCCTTGCACATCACACACACAATACATCCTGACTGAACATGCTCTCCCTGCACTCCCTTAGAAATGATCAGATTAAATAAAACAACTTCAGTTTCAGTTGAAGTGCAAAATGCACCACATATTCATTTGCCGGGAACATCTGAATTATTCTTTTGGTTGCTATATAACTCCCAACAGTTAAAAAAAGGGAGATGAGGGGAACAAAATATCTAAATGACCTGAACTATATAGCCAAATAATATAACTTGGAGATCATAAAATAGTACAATCTTCTTGACTTGATTTTACTTGAAATACAGTTAATTTGTGGGGGTTAAGGCAGATTGCTTGTGTTTCATAAAATATTGTTAAAAAAGGATAGCCCGGTGCACGTAGCTCCCGCTTGCGCGAGTTTGGGGAAGGGTCGGACCACTTTATAAAATATTGTAGATATAAGAAATTGTAGTTACAAATATTGAGAGCTTATTTGGTGTACTATTGTAAAGTATCTTATGCTAACACAATTACTTTGTTTTTCTTACAGCATAGGAAGGAGGAAATGCGGCTAAGTTATCTTGCTCGTGAACTTGCATCAATTGACCGCTTGTCTCCCCAAGCCTGGTACTTGTTATGTATTTAAATTTATGGTGCATTTTTTTCTTGTGCAGAACCTCAATACCTATTATATGAGATAATATTCATGTGAATGCGGACAAAAACATAAGAAGGACAATTTCTATACATTTTCCTCGGTTTCGTTCAAATGAATGGTCCTCATGTTAAAGGTCTGGTTTGGTACTTGTGTTTTTGGAAGTATCAGCTGAGAGGGCATAAGTTATATAACCATACTTTAGAAGTATGGGCATGACAATTTCTTCTTTGGGGGTCACACATGGAATCTTGAGATTTTGTTAAGGCACATAATTGATGTTACTGTAATTTCATTATGCTTCCTCTAATGTATTCTTTCATTTACCTCAAATCTAATTGATGGATTCATTAAATCTCACTAATTTTGTTATGTTTCTCTTGGAACAATGAAAATATTGTAGGTGTGCAGTTGGAAATTGTTATAGCATACAAAAGGACCATGAAACCGCCTTGAAAACGTTTCAACGCGCTGTACAGATTGACCCGAGATTTGCATATGCTCATACTCTTTGTGGCCATGAGTATACTTTTTTCTATACTCTTAAATTTCCGATTCATTTTTTTCTCGTCAATCTTTGCAATTTATCAAGACAAAGTAACAATAGGACACTTTCTATGGTCATTTGTTGGCATTACTGGTATAAACACCAAAATCTTCTTCTGGGCATTGATTCAGAGATAAACCTTACATATAAACGGGAACAAAATATATGCTATATCTGGATTTAGTAGTCCTTGTGTCCTTGTGTTTGCAATGTTTACTTGTATTTTCAGACGCCAATCCTCTTGCCATAAAATAAATTTATGTGACAAAATTAAAAGGCGAAAAAAAGAACACTGGTATGCTGGCCATGGGAAGTTTGATTATGATTGCTTTTGGTGTTCAAAATTCTTCATTTCATTTATTTAACAATTTTCCTATGTTTATGTTGAGATAGGTACACTGCAATGGAGGATTATGAGAATGCGATAAAGTGCTACATGAGTGCTCTGCAAGTGGATGAACGGCATTATAATGCTTGGTATGGTCTGGGTGTTGTTTATCTTCGCCAGGAGAAGTTTGAGTTTGCTGAGCACCATTTCAAATTTGCATACTGCATTAATCCTATGTCGTCCGTCCTTATGTGCTACCTCGGCATGGCTTTGCATTCTTTAAAGGTATGCATATTTTTATCATTTATCGAGTGATAATGCCACATGTACCCTGAAAAATGGGAAATATCATGCATACCCTCAAAAATTGCCAAAATTATTATTCTGTACTTCATGCATATTTCAATAAATATTTGTTAAATTTAACGTTTCTGAGACTGACTGGGAATAATTCCTTCTTAAATTCTCAATATAAACTTCCAGAGAGAAATGGAGGCACTGGAGATGATAGACAGGGCGATGGAGGCTGACCCCAAGAATGTTCTGCCCATTTACCAGAAAGCCCAGATAATGATATCACTTGAGCGCTATGACCTAGCACTGGAGGAGTTGCACCAGCTAGAAGGGCTGGTACCAAAAGAGAGCACCATCTTTGCACTGATGGGCAAGATCTACAAGCACCTAAGCATGCACCACAAAGCCATGTTTTATTTTGGTGTTGCCTTGGATTTGAAGCCTCCTGCTGCAGATGTGTCAGCCATTAAGGTACCTAGTTTGTATCAGTTACTTTGTAGCCAATGGCTTTGTTGTTAAAGTGTATGTAGGATAAGGGTTTGATTCCTTTTTATAAAGAAAAAAATAGATGAAAAGCCTTTTAACATACATTATTATCAAGTTGTAATGTTTCTGTGGGATTGCGTGATGGGGTTCAGGTCATGTTAGGGATCACCTTTGCATTACATCTTAGAGATTTGAGATCAGGTTCTTGTACTATCTGGTTTCAGTGTTTGGGTATTTAGGTTGAAGTGATTCTAACCTGAAAATTGCTTGCTGTAAATGATCCAGTACCAGAATCACCTGAACTCGAGTTACTGTAGCACTAAATGACCTGAGAGTTAAACTTGCAATCTAATTTAGTTGAGGGTGACTGTTTTGTCATATAATACATGCATGAGGTGCTTAAGGTGGATTGAACCTGCATGACAACTGCTTTGTGATGTCAGATCTTAGGTGTATTAGCTTATGTTATTTTATGTAAGCCTTTTAATTTGCATAATAGGTGCATATTGACCTCCTATTCCATTTCTCTTCCAGGCGGCAATGGAGAAACTATATCTGCCTGATGAAATGGATGATGAGTAACAACATCCTTATGGATAATGAGAGAAGGGAACATTTTTGCACTACAGCTCCTCTGTACTCTGCTAGAGTCATGAAATGGTTCAACGATGTAAATGGCACATAAGTTGTCTGACAGGGTGGAGGGAGATAAAAGGAAGTCTTCCTTTTTCTGTTTTGCAGGTTTAGCATTAGATTATTTTTTATTTGTAGGCATAGGCTTTAGGAGGCTAGAAATTAAGGCAAAGAAACTTGAGTCAGGTATATTATCTCGTAATTTTGACGCTGTTGCGTCCTGTTTTATGAACTAGTCGCCGGTGTAACAAAACAATCACTTGTTTTAAAATAAGCATAATTATGCGCAATCAATCGGTTGAATTAATTAGTCTTGCTATCATTTGTCTAATATGATGCTGGGGTCACAGTAGCCTTTTTTTCTGGCATGCCTGCGATTTGGGTGTTTCAGTAATTATTGTACATTGCATTAGTTGGACCTCGTAATGTAGAACATGGTATTTGTTTGTTTACTGAAACGATGTGTGGTATATAGCTAATAATTGCTGCCACTTAGTGTGGGCTGTAACAATGGTGCATATTTGCTGTCTTGCTTGCTTCTGAAGTTGGTAAACTCAATATGACACTATGATATTAGCGGCTCATGGATCTAGAATGATTAACTATGCTATTTTGTAGTTATTTATAATTTGATATGTTTGGATATTACAAACATAATGTGATAATTTTACCAAAATAATATAAATATGTGATAATTATATGGCATAACACCAATTATATGTTAAATTAACTAATACAATAACAATAACAAAGTCTTTTGTTCCAAACAAGTTGGATATGTTAGAAATGAAGTTCATAATGAATTTTATTTTCATAAAATTGATTGAATTTTTACGTTGACTTGCCAAGCCTAATACAACTTTCTTTCTTTTCAGGTTTGGAATCGACTATGTAGGTAAAGTTGTTAAATTTACTAATGTCAAAAGAAAAATATAACATTATAAAATATTATATAAAAACCGGAAAGTTTTGTACAGGTTAAATTGTAGAATAACTTGAGATATGTTGACAGTAAAATAAGCTATAATATGGTTACTATCGAAGCGAGTCACTTTTGTATGTGAACAAAATATTTAGGGCCTTTTGATCAAATCAAAATATAGAATGTTAATTCATTAGTAGAATGCTACAATTTGGTATAGAATTAGAAGATGGTTGTTCTTATAAAAGAAATTTGGAATAAATATTAGAGCTTGTAATATTCAATCTGTTGAGGATCCAAATATAGTATACGGAATTTTTGTACTGCGAGAAAGCCATTTGATATTAGATGATTAAATTTCCCCGAAATTACAAAATATAGCATGCTCCTCTTTAGTTGATATGATGAAGTGCAACGCCAGGCTAGGTGCCATAGTTACTATTCCATCACATGCCATTGCAAAGATGTAATGAAGTGTAACGCAAGGCTGCAAGCGAGAATACACTTCATTGCTCCTTCAGTCCTTCCAAAAAATCCACCTATCTCTGTCCCCTGTGTTTTTATTCTCGCTACTTGTGCAGACCTCATCACAACCGAATTTTTACTTCAAGAACAATGGTATTGTCTCCCAAGAGAACTGTCCCTTTGTATCTCTTTATGTTGCTTCTCCTCCTTTTATGGGTTGGAACATCTCGTGCTGTGGATCATCCAATCAATGAAACAGTGTCAGCAGTTAAAACTGAAAATGAAGTTAATGAAGTCAGTGACCTAAATAATTTGTTAAATAGTGGTAGTGGTAGTCAAGGCGCTACAGGAGGTGGTGGCGGCGGTGGTGGGGTCAATGGAGGTGGTGGAAGTGGAGGCTATGGCTGGGGATGGGGATCGAATCGCGGTGGTGGAGGCTATGGCTGGGGATGGGGATCGAATCGCGGTGGTGGAGGTGGGGGTGCCAATGGTGATGGTGGCAGCGGTAGTGGTAATGGCAGTGGGGGCAGTGGAAGCGGATTTAGTGGAAACATAGGCCATGGTAGCAGCAGTACACGTGGCAATGCCAATGGTGGTGGAGTGGTGGTGCCGGCAGTGGAAATGGCACAGGAAGAGGTAATGGTAACAACACTTGTAGCTGCAGCAATCATGGAAAACGTAGAGTTAGAGGTGGTGCACAAGGTCACGGGCATGGCTGTGGCGAGACTGGCAATGGCGGTGGTGGACTGGTGGTAGCAACAGAAATGATCGCATCAAAAGATGCCGACACAAAATTTACAAACACAAAGGGAAGCATACAGCGTACTCTTGGTATTACCAAACGTTAGATACAGTAATCATACAGGTAGGGAACACGACTGTCGCGATGATCATGGCGCGCTCTTGATGACAGTATATCCATAGATAGCAGTTTACAACAAGTGAATTATTTGAGTTTGAGCTTCTTTTGATCCTATAAATTATAATGTCGTGTGTGTGTGTGCCAATTAGAATTAATATCATTACAGATTTAAAGCTTCTCTTGTAAATTTATTTGATTAGTTTAAATTTTTTTAATTTCGAGTTTAAAATCTTCACATATTTTACATGCATTGCGTGCTGAAAACTCAATAAAAACGATATAAAGTCGATTTTGTTTTCCTAACAGGAGCTCCACTAAGTTTCACATATTTCTAGTTCTTCCATCAGAGCTGCCCCTAGTTCTTCACATAAACTTTAAAAGGCATCTTTTCTCGGTAATAATTGGAGAATGTGGAGCAAAGACAATATTTTTTCTTTCCAAAACAGAAGGTGACAGGGATGTGATTAATTCTGCATCAGAGGTAGTATACATGACTTATGCAAACATATATTTCGACTTCTAAGGTCACTTGAGATAAATATAAAGTGCGCACTGAAACCAATTTCTGTGATATGTGAAAATAAGAGGGAGATGATTAGAGAAAGACAATGCATAATCACAGTATCACACGCAAATTGGTTCCAAGTTTCGTAACCATTATCTGCGAGCCTCTTATTTTGGTTCAAATCCGTCACTTATTCCTTCAATATTAATACTCACCATAAACTCGTGCAAATTTTATTCCCAATTTCATACTTTCTCCGCAAAAAGCTAGAAAAAAATGCAGCCACAGACAAGTGAATGCCAAAAGTTGGAGAAGTGCTGATACTTGAGAAACAGAGTATTGCTTAGCTCTCTCCTGAGCATTAGCTTAAGATTGACCAAATATTAATTGATACAATAATATTAACCAATCATCTATATAAATCCATTGATGAGGTAAGATGCTACTTCTAGGAATTTACCATGAGATTACTATAATACTAGTTAAAAGAGAAAAAAAAAAGACTGCCATCCAACAAAGCTTACAAGGTTCAAGGCTTGAAGCCCAGTAGAGACTTTTAAGTCACAAACCCTAAAAAAGAACAAAATAAAATAAAAAGTTAAATCAAGGAATAAGAAAACTGAGAACTTAAAAGAAAATAAAAACAGGTAAGGAGAAATAAACGTACTAGTGTTAGAAGATTAATCAAGGAACTCTATTTGTTACTAGCATTAGTGGCAGGGAACGGAGCACGCACAAGTAGCTGTCCATGAAGAGTTACAACTGCTGATGTATTAAGTGGGTCAATGCAAGATGGTAGAGTTATCACCTACAATTAAAAAAAATACAATTAAGAACTTTCCTGTAACATTTTTACAAGTGACCCCTCTTATGCAGTTAGATTACATCAAAAGGTAAAATTGCAACTTTAAATTCCTCTTATAATTACAGCCACAAAATATCAAGCATGTATATGAATAGATGTTAGTATCTTACGATACGCGATGCGTATCTTACGGTTCGATACGAGTCAAAGGACGAGAGATACGTATCTTACGGTTCGATACGAGTGGTGAAATTCAAGGGTGAGTCACCATTCCCTAAGATAAATAACTTAATATGTAAGGAATTTACATCGATATCAAGTAACAGTTATCAATATATTTAAAATTACGATGGTTTCTTTATTAGATTTTTTTGTTACATACTAATTACTATAATTCTTTTGTTATTTTGAAAATAGCTTAACGTATCTTAACGACACGATACGATACAAAATCCACTGATACACGATATATTTTACGATTCAACAACTATGTGTAAATCTTCAAAAGAAAAAGAAATGAAATGGCACTCAAATGAATCCAGAAACAACACAGAAAATACAACAGCAACAACAACAAAACATTTAGTCCCAAACAAATTGGGGTAGGCTAGAACTGAAACCCGATCTAAATAATGAAAAATCAATAATAATAATAATAATAATAATAATAATAAATAGTAATATAGTAGTAAAATAGTAGTAGTAATAATAATAATGATAGTACTAATGATAATGATAATAATAATAATAATAGTAATAATAATAAACTATTCAACAAATCATAAGTTTAAACTAACATCCTACATCTCTAATTCTGGACTATAGTCGTACAACTATACCAATACTTCTAATTTTAGTTTATGTCATGATTCTGATACGTGGATCGCTAACTTCCATGCACTTCTATCTAACGCCAACTCCTTAAAGACATTCCATGCTTTAAGTCTTTTTTTACTGCTTCATCTCATGTCAATTTCAATCGACCCATACCTCTTCTTGTGTCTTGAACGCGGCTTAAGACTCCACTACATAATGGTGCATCAGAAAACCTCCGTTGAATATGCCCATACCATCTCAAACGATGTTGAACAAATTTCTCGTCAATTAATGCAACCCTGACCTTTCACGTATATCGTCATTTCTAATGCAATCTCTTCTTGTATGCCCACATATCCACAATAAGTCAGTTACATACACATCTCTGTCACGCTCATATTTTATGTGTTGTCCTTTATTTATCCAACATTTTGCTCCATACAATGATTCATACAACATCGCATGTATGATCGCCGTCCTATAGAATTTACCTTTCAACTATTGTGGAAACTTTTTGTCGTATAGGATGCTAGATACTTGTCGCCATTTTATCCAACCCTTTTTGCACTTCATTTTCTTCAAAAGATACCCAAACTACCATTTTTGCACTTCTCTAGACACACGGAAGATGGATGGGACGTTTGGGTATCTTTTGGAAAAAGAATGTTGCAGGGTGGAGGATTAGATAATAAATCAGCGAGCCATCACATTGGAGGTTAAATACTGCATTTTGAGGGTTTTTAAAGGTGCAAACTAAAATTTCATTTAACAAAGCAAAATATCTGCTATTAAACTTTACCTTCTTGAAGGGGGTTACACCCCAAGGATTGTCAGGCTGCTCTGGCTCCCCAGATACTACTAGTCGTCCTGAAGGATCCAACTTCACTTGTACCTTCATTGTCAATAATTTGTATTAATATTAGTTACAGAAATGTCACTTCTACCTCTGAAAGAAAACATGCTATTGGGAAGAAAAAAACCAAACAAGCCCTATGCTACGAAACACATAAGCCTACCTTTTTCCACAGACGTGATAAGAAATATCGGTCCATAGTCCATACTGTCCTCGTTAATTTCAAAACATGCATATGCTACTAATTCTTACTGTTTTAATGATAGATCAGATTTATAGTTCCTTGTTGTACAAGGGAGTCTACAGCAGTGTAGTACATTCACACTGCCCGTGTGCAATAATGTTCATGCTCCAGAGAGGCATGATAAAAATTTGACCTTTTGAAATGGGCAATATTTGATGTCTTAACAGCAATAGCTTAGACGAGGAACTCATTCCTCAGAAACAAACAACTGATAAAAAATTACATTTTTGCCCCCCCCCCATCTAAAAGCCGAGGCATTGTGAAAAGCACGTGTTCTGAACAAACACGGGGACACTAAATTTTACCTCTTCTCGCAGAAGTCCTGGAACTAAGGCATAGACTTCATAGCAGTCTTTCTACACAAGTAGATAAATGACAAATAAATAACAGATGGTTTGAGTAGAATTTAATCACAGAAGAATAGAAAAATTACTACAAAAATACAGTACAAAAAGGAAGTACTTACAGTCTTTTTGACGTTTACTTTGACCCAATCAGCTGGCGGTCCATCATCGACAATGCTTACATCCAATCTGTTAACCATTTTACTACATAAAATAATAAATCGATTAAAATGTAAAAAAAAAAAATAGTTATAAGACTGAACTGGACAGAGAGAGAAAATATTTTAATCTCTGAAATTATATTCAGCTTAAAAGTGGAGAGAGTTCTTAATCTCTGAACTTGTATCATTACTGCACATCTAAGAGGAAAATTTATGTTCACCATAAGCATCTATTTTTTTTTTTACTTTTGTGCACTTGGAAATGTTGAGAGAGAGAGAGAGAGTCTTGGCATTTTCTGCCAAGTTTTTGAAAGAAAGAGAGACTGACTGGGGTTTCTCGACAGTGATAAGAGCCAGTTTGTTATCGTTTCGATCAGGAGTGCAGGGTGTTTTCCTTTTTGCAGAACCTAAGCAACACATTCGGCGGTTTTAATAAATAAAATTGAAATGACATCTGACAATACATATTGCAAGCAAATCCGTAGCAAATTACCACTGCTTTTCAGAAGTTTATCCTTTTTTGAAAACGAGGATGCACTCCTGCCCTGAAAATAAAAAAAAACCTGTTAAACTTCTGCAGGGATAGACCATTATGTATGCAAATAAAACTACAAAAGTAATTTTACGAACTTTGTGAATTGTAAACAGAGCATTTGTGAAATGTGCATTTAACACCAAAAGTTTGGCCAATTTGTAACTAATATAGACCATTAAAAACAATGTTTAGCCAAAAGTAAACAATCTTTCTACTATGTTATTTATTAACATAAAGTCTTCAAATAAACAGATGCAACTGAGGACAATGTTTAATCAGGTTGGTCTTAATTGCGGTTTATTTTGGTAAAAGATAAAAGGACTACCCATTGCAAACAGGGGCAAGGTTGTTAACCAAATGTGCCTTTTCTGCCAAAATGTAATAGTCAGTTGGAGTCGGTGGGAAATATTAAAACAAGCAGACTATCGTTCAAAATAAAACACTAAGGTTGCCTTAAAATAGAAACAGTGAACAAAAAAATAAATTCATCTCACACCAAGCAAAAGTTGCAGGTTGACTTTTGATATCTCCAAAGCCAACTATTATACACATAGCCCATACCTGAACCTAAACAGGACCTGTTCTAAATGCACTGAACTAAACAGGATGCCATATGGATTTAGAAGTTAGGTTTGAATGGTGATAAAAGCTTAGTTAAAGTGACAAGGTGAGGAGCAATTTAGTTCACAGTGCTTCAGTTAACCTTGACTTGAACTAGGGCCTAGGAATGCTTTTTTATTTAGTTACCAAAAATAGAATGGATGCTAGCAACAACGATAAAGTGTGTTGGCTTTCTTTGAAAAATAAAGAATAAAAAAAAGAATATGAAAACAGACCTTAATGATGGCATCAGCAATCTCACCATTGCCTAGCACCCTCTGAGAGTGCCATCCCTCCATTGCACGTGCAGCAGCATCACGCCTTGCCCTACCAGATCCTCCTTCATTTCCAGCCTACACTAATTCAAAACTAACAGATAAGTATGAAACTCAAATTTTTTCAAAAAATACAATAATATAAGAAATCATAAAATAAAACAATGTAATTTTTGTAGTGTGGATTCAAAAGCACTATCGTTTGGGTAAATTTAACAGAAGTTAATGAAAAACAAGTAAAACTACATATTTTCTACTAACACAGTAGTCCATTGATCTCACACCCACTGACTGGCATCTCCAAAAGTTTAGCACATTAATATACCTTAAAAACTAGTTGAAGACATTTTTTAAGTAATAACATATGATTATGTAATTCAGATTTTCTTAACAGAATCTTAAAAATATGGAGTAAATGACAATTAAATGTCGCCATGTACTGAAATTAATAAGAACTACATGCAGTGACGTTTTGTCAACTTGTTCAACAAAGTAGGGCAGTTGTATTTCTCATATAGATCTAAACACCTTAGAGAGGCAGAGATAGATAGACAGATAGACAGATAGACAGATAGACAGATACAGATACATAGATAGAGAGAGAGAGAGAGAGAGAGAGAGAGAGAGACCGGAGGTACTGGAATTTCTGGCATGGCAGCATGGAGCTGTCCAGTCCTAATTTTGTGCTTCTCGTACTCCAGCAATGCCTACAATAAAATATATTAAAATTAGAATACTCTACCCTTATTTACACCAAACCAGTTAACATCTCTGAGGTGTATCATTTACTGCCAGTACCAGTATCTGTGACCATGCCAAAAACATCTCAATGTGTTGAATGACAAGCATAAGCTTGAATTTCCAACAAGAAAAAAGGTCAAAGCAAGTAACCAGGGAAACTATTTCAATACCTTCTCATAAAAACCCCGAAAGGTCCATGAGACAGTTGTGCATGTCCTAAAATTTCAAAAGAAAGAAAATTGATATGAATAAACCAAATAGGATTAATTAGGCATTTGTATATATGCAAGAATACTTTAATAGTTTCATAGAAGTAAAGAGAAAAATGAAAGTGTGAAAAAGGCGATCAAGTACTTTACTTTGGGGGATTAAATGATTCTCCAATTTGACGCCAAAGCTTTTGAGATGTAACCTAAAGACAAATTGTACATTATATACTATAAATAAATTAATATAGAGTCTTTAATCACATAACTTTGTAAAAGGAAAAGAAATCCAAATGAAAACCTAAGCAAGTTCTGATATATTCTTTGCAACTTGCAACAAACATACCATACCATAATGCACGCAAGCACTTTCTCCTACTGAATAAAGCGAAATGGAAAAATGTACCTTTTCATAACAACCCAATCTTGTAGTTTGTCTCCAGAGCCTGAAAGCAAGAGATTCTGGTCAATTTATGAAATAAAAACAATTATTTTTTTTTTGTTAACTATATATGTGGCTGTGAGCATTTGTTGTGACATGTTATTCAGTCAGTTTTTCTTATATTTTTTAATTTCTTTTTGTGAGTTAAATTCTTGTTGTTTTTTAGTTTCTTGTAGTGAGAAGTGAGGATCTAATTCCATGAAACACTAAGACGGGTCAAACACACAAACAAGTTCCTTTCAACCCTCAATTTCACTTAAAATGAAGATAAGTACATTAATAAGCAAATTCAGAAATGAAGAACTCACTTCAGCAAATTCAGACCTTCACCATAGAATTTTGGAGGCTTAAATTCCAACTCGTTCTCTTTATGAAAATTCTCAATTTCCTTCATAAAAGCAATTTGTTCTTCTTCATTCCCCGAATCATCTCCATCAGACCAATAATCAAAATTATAACTACTGACATGCCCATCCCCCTCTCCTTGTTCTGCTCCATTGTCACTATTACCCTTCTCATTACTAAACTCCAAATCCATCAGGTTGTCTCCGTTTGTGTTTATAATAACAATTTGCAATTGGGACTTCTCTGGTTCTTCTCCTCCTTCACGCGGGATCTCTTCTGGCCAAACCGTGCTGCCGTTTCCATTTTCATTTTCGTTTTGAATTTCACAACCATTTTCTAACGGGGGTTTCTCGATAGTTACATCCTCTCCAGATCTCACTGGATTATCCCCAGACTCTGAGCTTTCTGTGGGATCTTCCTCCATTGGAGTACCCGTATAATTCTTCTCAGAAGCTTCATTTTTGCTTTTCTCAAGCTCGACACTCTCGGTGTGAGCTTCTTCCTCGGTTCTTGCTTCTTCATTTTCAGAAACATCGGAGGTTTTGGTTTGATTGTCAAGATGCATCTCTTCTTCCCCTTCGGGATGGGAAGTATCTTGCGTCTCTTCCATCGAGAAAAGGAAGGAAACAGGACTAGAGCTTAAACCCTAGTTCACGGAGAAATGTCAAGCGAGTCGTGAGAGAGAATAGGATTAAAACTGAATTATTGTGTGGTGGGGTTTAGGGTTTACAACTGGCGCTGAATGGGTTTGGTTATTATTGATTGGTGATTGATAGGTACAATTTTTTGTTTTTTTTCTTTATAGAATTATAGGTCAAGAAGACCCGATTTTTTTATATTAGAAATATAATAAATAAATTATAAATAAAAAGAAAGATTGATACAAAAACGTAAAAAATAGAATAAGTCGGAGTTGTGAACACCGACCTTTTGAGAAAATTCAAAAGGCCGGTGTTGTGAATTTTTCCGCAAACCAAGTTCCTTGATTTTTATATTAATAAAAATATTATTAATTTAATCCATGAATTATATTATATTTAAGTAATTTTTAATAACAACTTCGACAGCGCTCGTTGGAATCGTAATTAATTTTTTTTTATCGTCGCAAGTCATCGAGCTGTAGATATTTGAGTCTACTTGCACCGCATCGAGTCCGATTTGCAATCAGAAAAACGAGCGACTCAGAATTGATTCCGACGCAAACTCATGATAAAAAATTATTAATTAAGACATAAGTTGAATATAGAGCCAAATTTTAGAAGCACATTCCTCCAACCGCAAATCGGACTCGACAAGATGGAAGTAGACTCGAATATCTACAGCTTGATGCCTTGCGACGATAAAAAAAAAACTAATTACGATCCTGACGAGCGCAACTGAAGTTGCTACAAAAAAATATAAAGTATGATTAATATTTTTTTTTACAAACTTCAGCTACGCTCGTTGGGATCATAATTAAGTTCTTTTTTATTGTCGCAAGTAATCGAACTGTAGATATCTGAGTCTACTTTCACCGTGTCGAGTCTGATTTGCGATCGGAGAAACAAGCGATTCAAAATTGAGTCTGACGCAAACTCGTGATAAAAATTACTAATCAAGACATAAGTTGAAGATAGGAGCCAAATTTGATATGCACATTCTTTCGATCGCAAATCAGACTCGACGCGGTAGAAGTAGACTTGAATATCTACAACTCAATGATTTGTGACGATAAAAAAACTTAATTACGATCTCGACGAGCATAGCTGAAGTTTGTAGAAAAAAATGCTAATCATACTTTATATTTTTTTGTAGCAACTTCAGTTGTGCTCGTCGGAATCGTAATTAATTTTTTTTATCGTCGCAAGACATCAAGATGTAGATATTCGAATAACAACCTACCGAGCTACCGTTGGACAAGTAACCTATATATGGGCCTAAGTATTCGAGTAACAGATCACATATCTATACTGGTCTCAACAAATACAAACTTGAAATTATCCGTTTTACCTTCCTTCAACAATCAAAATCAATTATTAAATCTTCTTTATATTAATCCTAAAGCATGGCTCCAGAAAAAAATTGCGTTGCACAATTCTATCAGCATGGTATTAAATTTTCAAACAAACAAAAATTTACTATTGAGATAGATTTCAATTTAAAACCTAACTAATTTGTCCATTTAGATTAATCCATCATGCACCTTAGCATTGAACTCGTATTGGAAACGTGGTAACAAGGGATGTACCAATATTAATTAGCGTATCTTTTTCTTGTGTGCCAGTACACCAACCTTCAGTATATCTCCAGGTACAACGACTTTTGCCATTGCCACTTTTCCTATATATCGGCAGTGTCCTGTGTCCACATGTCCCCTGGGAAATGAGAGCACTCCCACGTGGCAGTCTTTCAATTATTTAAACAACAATAAGCTACTAAACACAATAATCACAAATCACTTTCGTATCTCTTTCAACCATCCAATTTCAACAAGTCACTTCCTCATACAATTCCATGGCGCTCAATCCCAATAATTCCAACAAAAAATGTCGTGTGTTTTTCGTTCCTTATTTGGCCAAAGGCCACCTCATCCCAATGACAGACCTAACGAAGCTCCTTGCAGGGGCCCATCCTGACGTAGAACCCACCATGGTTGTAACACCGGGCAACGCAAGGCTTCTCGACTCGACAATCGGTCGAGTAAAAATCCTCACCTATCCCTTTCCATGTGAAGGCCCAAGGACGAGCGGCGAGACCTTAGGAGTCGGTTCCAAAGAGGAGTCATTGCTGATCAATGACAAGGTATGCTTGATTCGTCCTGCTGTGGAGGAGCTTATCAGAAAGCATCAGCCAGATGCTTTGGTGACAGATGCTTTGTTTTCTTGGGCACCTAATGTTGCTGCTCAACACAAACTGCCATGTCTTCTTTTCTTTTGTAGTGGTATCTTCCCTCTTGTTGCTTACCGGCGTATTTGTGAAATCAAGCCCAACATGGGTGCCGATGATCATGTAACAGTGTCAGGTATCCCCGGTCCTGCGATAACAATGCCAGTCCGTGAGTTACCCAATTACCCTTTCGGGGATGATGCAGAGTCAAATCAAATTCTAGACAGCACATTTGGGTCATGGCCTAATACTATTGGTATTATTTTCAATACATTTCGTGCACTTGAAAGTGAGTATTGCAAGGAGTATGAAAGGGTTCAAACAAAACGAGCCTACTTCATAGGTCCGGTCTCGTCTTCCTATAATAGCAATGGAGATGGATCTATATGTCGTGGAGGAACAGGTGATGCGACTTGCTTGAGGTGGCTCGACAACAAGGAGGATGGATCGGTAGTTTTTGTCAGTTTCGGTAGCCAGTGCTACTTCACATCCGAACAACTTCGCGAGTTGGCTATTGGTTTAGAAGATTCTAAACAAAATTTTCTTTGGGTTGTTAGAGGAGATAACATGGAGGAATGGATGCCTGACGGATGGGAGGACAGGGTAGCAGGAAGGGGATATGTGGTGAAAGGATGGGCCCCACAAGTGGCGATACTTGCACATCCAGCAACCGGGGCTTTCATGACTCACTGTGGCTGGAATTCAATCCTAGAAGGTGTCTCTGCGGGCATGCCATTGCTGACTTGGCCTTTTGCTGCCGAAGAATTTATGAGTGAGAGGCTGTTAGTGGAGGTGATTGGTTGTGCTGTGAGGGTGTGGGATGGAAAGAGGAGCACTAGAGAGGAAGAGACTGAACTCGTGCCTGGAAGCGCAATCGCTCGTGCAGTGTCCAAATTCATGGAGCCTGGAGGTGAATATGAGGCAATCCGCTCCAAAGCGCAGAATGTTGCATCCATGGCACTGGCTGCTGTGCAAGAGGGTGGGACTTCTCGGGCTGATATCAATAGTTTAGCTAATGATTTGATTGGATTTGTGGGAACAAAGTGATGCAGATTTACTGATACCCAGTGTTTTATGAGAAAATTAGGAACTGTGTTTGCCTTTGCACTTGTAGGAGTTATTAATAAAATCTTCCCCATTCAATTCAATGGTATCCCTTAATCCTCAAATTTGATTATTTCTTTGTGGTGGTTTTACGTACCGGTCGGTGTTCAACATTAACACAGAAGTGCTATCTAAATGTGATAAAATCATGCTAATTTAAAGGCTGATCTGAATTCTTTTATGTGGATATATAGATAGCATAAGGGGTATGAGAATGTAATCGTATTAACTGAGTACTTGATTTAATTTAAAATACAATTTGAAAATAAACACTCGTTACATGTTATTGTAATTGATTTCTCTAACCAGCCAGAAAATCTTTATTTCAGTTTAATCCAATTATTGAGATGGGAGCAGAGTGGATCTGCAGTCCTACGAATCAAATTTGGGTTCGAAACCCCAATATATCAAAATATAAAAACTTCTCTCTACTTAAATTTCAATTAAATTTAACCAGCAATTGACGCTCATTATATAATCACTTCATGCAAATAAAAGTTTAAATTATTGAATCAGTAGCATCAAAATTAGATCGGACGATGCAAATTAAAGTGCACTAAAGGGCACCAGAGATACGATTTCAAAAGCACTTGCCTACCTGCGCTGCGCTACAGTAAATCCACTCGTGTAATTTTGGCCTCTAATCCTTTGAATATTAACTTATTTATTTCAAGTCAGATCTCCCAAAGTATAGCTCCTCTTACCAGTATCACTCGAAGCAGTATGCAGTAGTCAAAGTATCTAGTTTTCTTTGGATTGATCATCTCATATTTTTTTGAGGAATTCACTTTACTATTTATATCCTTACTTACCGGATTGTCTTTCTTGATCGGTCATTACCCTTGTTACGCAAAGTATGCTTTTTACAAAAGTATACCTTTTATGTTTTTTTAAAAAAAAATATACCCTTTTAAAATACAAGTATCATATTGCTCATTTTATTTCTTTGTAATTTTGCAATATGAATATCAGGACTTCGAATTATTGGCAGATATGGCAAAGACATTGGCAGATATGACAGTAATATCTAGAGGATTCATGGTGTATCTCCGATATCCTTCAGATTGAAGAAGATTTAGTTTACTTTATTTTATACTGTATTTAGGAATGCAATTATAGTATTGGGTGGGAAGGGAGTTTCTTGGGAGTCTTGCGTTTCTATTTTACACACGAATATCTTGCATGTCAAATTATTTTAACATTCTTCACCTTCATTAATTTCATGAGGCTCTATTCCCTCTAAAAACATAAATATCCACTTTATTCATACAAGAAAATGGCTAGCATCACAGATGTCTTAAACAAACCTTCATACTCTAGCTGACCAAACATATCCTCTACAAACAACTGCATGTCAATGTTTAGTCTAGCCCCAGCACAGCATTATGCTTTTCAAATGATTTAGTTTTCTTGATTTTTTTAGTTTCAGTTTTCTTGAATTTTTTAGGTCTAGTAGACTTCAAACCTTCCTGTTTTTTCCTCCCTTTACTATGAGCCGTCATATGCCCTCCCAGTGCTTGCGGGTTAGCGAATTCCACATTGCAGGCAGAACAACGATACACTTTGGCCACATCAGCACCAGGTCTCACATGGCCTGCCAGAAACGCACTGATTGCCTCCCAGTTTGGGTCTAGCGGATTGACACCACCGGCACTTGAATAGTCTCTAGGGTTTTGTAATGACACGTGTGAGCTTTTGTCATTTGTGATATAGTATGGTGAGGGGAATGATTCAGGAGGAATTGGGATGGGATAATAATTTCCAGTGGTAGGATTCAATGCTAAAGTATTCACTGGGAGGGGTTGAAGATACTGTTGGTCCCAAGCAGACATGTTGCTTGTCAGACTGTTGCCATTGGTGGTGATGTTGACATTGCGAAAAGGAAAAATATACTCTTGTCGCGGGTCATTACTCTTGTCAAGGAGAATGTTGAGATGATTTGAAAAATTTGCATTCTCAGCCATTGAACTGGTCTGCTGGTACAATAAAAAAAAGATGAGACAAAGGATCATGGAGATGATTAAATGATAAATGTAGAAGAGGAGGTGAAAAGAAGATGAAGAAATAAGGCTTTATAGACGGGTAGATGAAAACTTACGTATCTCGAAGTGAACTTTCATTTAGATTGAGTTACAGGGGAAGTGAGGCAAAGAATAATGCAACAATTAATTCACAAGATTTTCTTGTTGTTTTTGCATGATAAAACTCAGAATTTTCAATATACTGAATAATACACTCTGCATGGAGGTTTCGGGCCAATGGTTTTCATAACATTCTAAGTTTGGAAAAAAAAAACGCATCAATATCTTTTACATTTGAAACCATTTTAGTTTCATTTTCATTGATCAAACAATAATAGATCAATTACATACGATAATCAATGCATACATATTTTATAATATGGTAATATATAATCACATAAAGAGTATACTTTAATGCAATATTGCAACTAAAAGTATGAATATCAAAACAATATTTTTAATAAATCATAAATGTTTTATGTTCATGAAATATCTTGTTGATCTGACCCAACCAACCTACAAGTTAGTCTCCTCAAATCAGACTCGGTCAGATTTGCTAACTTTAATTTCCTGTAAAAATTGCAAGGGCGATCAAGTAGGATGAACCTTGGCTCGTCCATCGCATGCTGATTCTAGTCTGACTCAGCTGATTCAATATGTGCTCGTATGAATTTTTGGATCCGTCACGAATTAAAGAACATAACATACTTCTATTGTCTAGTTTTTCTCCCTAATAGGTTACTGGAATAGAGATCTTCGAGGATCATTGAGTGAATCAAATCAGAGATCATTCAAGAAAAAAGTAAAACAGTGTCTGGTGAAAATATGACCTACATAAAAAAGAATGAAAATACTGTGTGGCTAACTGTACTATTCATTTCTTTCAAGTTCATTTGTTGAATGCAATTTTACTAGAGATACACATAGATTTGTCAGGCAATCTATAAACCAATAAATTGTTCACATAGATATGTCACCATTTTTGTTCCATACTTATTTTTTTTCTCAATTTTTGTTGTAGCAGTTGAATTGGATGGTTTAAAAATGTTCACATAGATTTGTCAGGCAATCAACTGGACATCCTCAATCGATGTACTGGGGCCAGTGGATAAAAATCCTTTTCATACTTTCAATAATGACAGTACAAATGCAACTATTGTTGCCATTAATTCCAACCAACAATGTGTGTTCTTCAAACCAGGAACCATAAGCTTTTAACATTGACAATTTAAAAGTAATATAATTAGGCTTTCTGGTTTATTTTGTATGTTTGCATTGTACAAATTTCTGTTAATTTTTTATAATTTTTTTGTATAATTCTTTTCTAATGTCTCAAGCCCAAACTAATCAGAGTGAGCCGATTTCTACCAGGCGGCTGGCTTCTGATTTCATGAACAAATGCAGATTCTGATTACTATTTTGATCTCCAAAGCCATTTCCGAGAATGAAAAAGAATGTTATCGGATATTTCAACACATTATGTTCTTTAGTAAAAGGAGCTTTTGTCTAAATGATTAGAACATAGCATTGCCACCATTGATGTATGCAGCATTAAAATCTTGAGAACTTGCAACTTTAGGTCTGGTATAGGTTTGTAGAATCCTAAAATCTAAAAAGAAAATAATTTGAAATTTACCCTGTTTTTATATCTCTTAGTGCTTTTACTGGTAAAGCTATTATGTGATTGCTATATGACCCATAACTCTTCATTCAGAAGATCATTTAAATTTTTGTTGCCAAAATGTCTTGTTTCAATCCAAATTATTAATAGAAAAGAAATTTCAATACACCGTAGTTAATATGTTTTTTGGGTTTCCCACAATTTTACCAAATTGAATTTGATATTTACCAATAATGAATGAATTTCATCATTTCTGACAAGTACAATGTGTGTGTGCACGTGCGTGACGTATGCCTGATACGTACTAAAATGTCAGTGTATGTTTCTAGTACTAGGTAAGGAATATGATTTATACCAATAAATTCAAGATTTTTAATAGCTAATGAATAGTGAAATATATATAGTCATCGATCAATAAAAAAAGGATTGGACCAACAAAACCCCAAATCTTTTTACATTAATAATTGAATCTTTCCAAAGATGCCCTGAAAAGCGAAAAGTAGTGAATGGATTCAGTCATTTTCAATTCTATATATTCATATCCCATCCAAAATTCTGCATAAACTAACTCGCACCATTGGCTTACCCTTGTCTAGAACAATAAAAATAATACCTATCATCTCAAACCAATTCAGCCTAGAAGTAATTACAAATCATACTCTTGCTCACTGTGTGGAAAATCATTCAGCAGCCCTCAAGCATTAATTAGGAAGTCACAAGACATCACACATGAAATTAAGGAGATGGAGGCCGGAGATGCGAATGACGAAATGAGCCATGCGGTAGAATCATCCAGACAGCCAATTGCTGATAATAATATGGAGATCAATAATGGTCTAGAAGAAGTCGTCACAACTAGTAATGTATGTAAAAAACCCGAAGAAGCTTCGATTGACTTGAAGTTGAGCTTGAGGCCTTGTGGTGGACATCATGACCTTAGCTTATGACTTAAAAAGCATTGTCAATGCATATTAGTAGCCTGTATTTTACTTTATGTTATTTTATCTTATGTTATTGTATTTTATTTTTGAATTAATGAAGGAAAGAAATTAGTTGAAAGTCTGTTTAAATAATTTAAAATGGCTTTAATATGCATGGACAAACCGTGATTAACAGTTTTTTGTCAAATAATTCTCCAACTCAGCACAAAATAGTAAGAAATTCTTGTTTAGTTTTTATTTTATTTTGTTACACAATATATATTTCAGATTTTTTTTTCCCTATGTGTGATGTAGATTGTGTAAGAAATATCTGAAATTTACATTGTGTGACAAATCTGAAATTTACATTGGTTGAAAATTTTCAGATTTTGTTAGACAATGTAAATTTAACAATGTTATTAATTATATATTTATTAAATATTCTTAATGGTAAAGTTTATATAAGATTTATATTATTAATGAATTGCTATTATATTAATATATATAAATACTATTTGGTAATGGTTTTTGTTAGCAGAATTTGTTAAATACCATCGAATGAAACTGAATACCGCAATTATTTTTTAGTCTCATCATTCTAGTTTTGCTGGTTCCAAGTTTTGATTCAAGATGTGAGAACGCCGACGTGCAAGGTCAATTATTGCAGTAATTTACACATGGAATGTAGGTTAAGATCCTGTATGCACTATTTTCCATTTTAAGGATAGTACTGTGCAAAGACATTGGTTGAATGTCATGCACTAATCTGTACTTCCCTATTTCCAGAAATGTCAAAAGAACAATATATAATTCTGACAAATTAAAAAGTCCCATTGCCAATTGTATAAATTATTTGATTTCGTCAAAATTTTAATGTTCTGATATTGTTCTGACATGATATCTTTATTTTCTGGAATTTTCTTCTTTATTGTGAGTTGCGACAGATGCATGCAGTTCTGTTTCTTTAGTTTCCTTTTTGTCTGTGATAGACCATCTGAAATCTATATCCTAACAGGACACAAAATCTAGACATCTACCAGATCACAAAATTAGCCAGTATTGCCCAACTCAGATTGTTATTGGTGAGTTCTGAAGATCTGAAAATAGAATTCACACTATGTATTATTCCTTTTTCTCAATTGGTGCATATATATATAGTACTTATTTGAACTCTAAAGTGGTCAGAGTTTTCATACTATATATCACCGAGTGTCCGAAAATTTCTTTATTTGAATGATAATATATAACAGGCATCTTCATCAGATGACCAATGTTACAGTACAACCATGTTTTCTGTAATTCTATCAAAATCAACTCCAGTGTCACAATAAGATTTACTCATTACAACTTGGTATCACAAATTTGGTCGACTCGAAATGTTGAGTAGATTCGGATCAGAACACCGCACCGTCCAAAAGATTTTTTTTATCTCTATAGACTGATCAGGCTTCTAATTAAATGAAGTCGACGGCCTATACTCCGCGTATACTCTATCCATAACTTACACTGAATCTAAAATAGCTACACTGTCATTCATTGCGCTTACGCACTCCCGAACACATGTCCGGTGACGTTTACACTTCACATTGGCAGAATTTTCATATCATTGTGTGCTATATATACATATAACCTCTTGCACTCACGCATTCACCACCCCGTCAAAGCCTCTGCTTCCCCTCGCACCGAGCCTCTTTCCCCTTGTGGCGAATTACAATAACCTCTTGATGCATAACCTCAGTGCGCACACAGATAAACATAGTCAAGAACTCAAGATGACATACTCTTCTATAATTAGTGCTACAAATTATTTTCCTTTTGGTCCTTATCGCTTCAAAATATATATGGTTAAGTTATTCCATACAATTTTTTATTATCATTGTGTTACTCTTCTTGAACTGCTATTTTTAAAACATTTTTTAAAGTCCCTTCTCACTGTTTGTTTTTAAAATTTGTCACTGTTTTGTATGTGTTACGGACCTTCGCTGAATTATTTTCTTTCACCGACTTCCATAAATAACTTTTCAGTCTTGATGTACCTAGCAGGTCACCCTTCACAGACATATATGCAGTTCAACATAAGTTACATAACTGTTGAAGCAATCACCTTTTGAGTTTTTAACTTGTTTTCTTAGTTCAAGAGAATTTCAGGTACTAATTAACTGAGAGGGATCAATGATATCACGAGGCATCTTGATCAGTCGTAACAGAGAGGGTCAATGAGCTGACAAATTCAGAAAATCAATGTAAGCATATTGTACACAACAAAATATTCATTGTTACATATATGTTTGATACTATTTGAATTTTAGCAAGGAATTTTGATTCGGAACACTTAAAAGTTTCTAATATTTTGTTTAATGTAAAGTATGTAGCAAAAATATCATCAATAGATTATACCTAGCATGTTGGGTTCTAAAGTTAACTTATTTCTTAAATATGCTAAAATTGTCAAGATTATTCATTTTCAAACCTTCCTTAGTAGATTCTCCATGTAGGAATATAATAAATTAATAGTCAATCAAATGAATTCTTTTTTTTTTTTTGATGAACCAATCAAAATCTTAGTAGTACGTTGTACATAAGAAATAGCCATGGTTTAAGAATTGCATTCTTGTTCGTATTTATTTGCTAGTCACAAAGTTAGAATTAACAGAGCATGAAAATAGGAGAGATCGATGATGTCATCAACAAGATTATCTGTCTAACCATGCAGCACGTTTTATATATATATATATATATATATATATATATATATATATATTTTTATAGGTGAAGTCTTTTATATTATATCATCCATCAAATTAAATAACTATTACTGTACAAAAGGATATGATAGCTAACGTGACAAAATTCAAGTAGGATAGAATTGTTAAAGGAGAAGGGGATAAAAAATATAACAAAAGATCCTGAGCATATGAATTGAAAGACTAACTTGAAAATTATTGTCTGATTAATGATGTTCATTGAAAATAAAGAAAAAAGAACTATCTGTAAAAGATACAGTAGATTTCTTATGTTGTTTTATCACTTTAATTCACATGTTTATTTGAAAGCTGGTGGCGAAACACAGATCTTTTACAAGTTATTTACGATACCTTGTATCAAAAGGAGCCTAGGGTTTTATCAAGTTCATAACTGGAAGTCAAAATAGATATATTATGAAATGTTGTATAAGATTTAGTGGTTTCTTGATAGTGTATCTTCAATTTTATAAGATCTACTTCATTGAAATTCTATCAACTGTTAATGCACTTTAATGGATCAATTTAATTTGGCAAGAAGTTTGAATTTATATTTGTTAATTGAAGTATAAGATTGTATCATTAATGCTCTAATAATTAATTATGCGCACATTAAATTGAACAAAAAGAAAGTAGTTTCCACATTATTAGTAAAACTTGATCATTAAAAAGTAATGAGAAAAAAATGCAGAAACTTGTAGGTTACATCGAATGCAAGAACTTCTGTATATCTATAATCTATCATTGGTGATAAAGAATTGTAGAAAGATTTTGTGAATTCTTAAGGAAAATCTATTATAAAAGCCCCTCATTGCATATAAGTTGCTCATAACAATTCCAATACTTTCCCTTCTCATCATCATTTTCTTGTCCTTGTTCTTCTCCCTCTCCTTGTTATTGCAAAGTGCGTGCGTGATTCACTGATGGATGATACTGATGTCTACCTTGGAATGCAGCTGGAACTCCTCATTAAAGAAGCTGATCCAGTCGAAAACAACAACATTGCCAACATATTTAACACTGACAATACCAACGACAGCGGCACCGGCATAAACAGCAACAATCTGGTAGATAATACATTTTACTTGGACCAAACATCGTTTTTATCTTCGCCACCAGTAAACATACCCATAACCAGAAACATGGCACCAACTATGATACCTACACCTTTACTGATTCCAACCCCAAACACTACGACAAACTACAATGACTCAGTTCCAACACCCCAAAATCTAGCAATGTGGTCGAGCACTCCGCCGCAAAATGAAGTAATGTGGTCAAGCCCTCCATCTGAAAATCCAGTGGTCTGGTCAAGCCCATTGATCCAAATCTCAGATATCATGTCAGGTCCACCAGTGCAAAATTATCCAACAATGTTGTCAAGCCCAACTGTAGTACAGACTGTACAGTCTCCACCACCAAACAGGGATGAAATTTCTGCATATTCGAGTGGTCAAGTACTTAGACAAAGCACAGATATGGACCGCGTGTATCGGTGCAACGTGTGTGGAACAAAGTACACAAATGCACAAGCACTAGGAGGCCATATGGGCCTGCATAGAAATAAGAGGGGTGAAGGGAGTTCCTCCAAAGCAGGCAACTCCAAGAAAACCAGGCGTCCCTGAATCCTCACTTCATTTAATAAGGAAAAATGAGTAAATACTGTCTTTGAGAATAAAAAGACAGAAAATATTTAGTGATGAAATAAATTAAAAGAATAAGTAGGCACTTGATTGTGCTTTGTGACTGTAATTAGCGCATGACACCAATTATTGTATCAATATGTATGTTCACTATTGATGGTTAGTGATAAAAAAATATATATATGTTGGGTTTAAGTTCGAGTGTCTCATAAGTATTTTCTGTGATCTCAACCTCTGATGAACACATAGCAAATAATTTTGGAGAATGAAATGCAAATTATTTAGATCTGGGAAAGGAAGAGTTGTTGAAAATCAAATTTTCTATTGAACTTTTACACAAGTACTTGACAAATATTCACTCTCTTATTCAATCTTATAACTCTATTCCTATTTATACTACCGGTTGCATTTAGCCTATATTTTAGCATACATTCTAGTATCCTACCTAATCTAGATAATGTTGGAAATACTAATTTTGAAGTCTCGAACCTAAAACCCGAAGGCCAGAAGAGAAAGAAGCCGAAGGCTGAGAATCTGAAGGGCAAACAAGAATCGGAAGGAGATTTTGGGTGATGAGATAAACTCGCTAGACAAACCAAACCAAGAAATTCGAGAATATGCCAAGTTGAATGAACTAGATATGAAAGAGTTGAAGGCGAGCCAAGATCATGTATTCAATAAGCTGAAGCCAAAGAGGACTCGTGACAATCAATTCGAAGACACTCGACAAGACAACTCGAGTTGAAAGATCGAGCTGATAGAAACAAAAGGTACAATTTGACATAAGCCATCAAAGTCAGAGATAGCACATGAGTGCAAGAACTTTTGTGACAACGACATTAATGAATTACAATATGCTAGAAATAGTAGCTGTAGACTTTAGGAATTTTATACTGATGGAATCTTTAGTATAAATAGAGATGGAGAGTAGATAGAAATAAGAGAGAAAACATTTGTAATTTCACCGTTAATAGAAATTTGCTTTCTGAGCAATCGCTCTTCCCTCTCTAATCCAGATATATCTATTGTAATTCCTACACACATAGATCCTCCTATGAAATGAGCGCTACCTGTTCTAAGCAAGTTGTAAGTGTATTCGAGTGAACGAGTGAACTTGTGAGTATGCGGAAACTTCATGTATTTGAGAACATCCACACTTTGGAAAGTGTCCACGAAAGTGTTCGAGTAGCCCACCTCTTGTGATCGTAAAACAACAGATAATTCATGGTGTGCCAAGCCCTATCTAGTGTAGTGGTGAGGCACAATGCTTCCATGGGGGAGGTCTGGGGTTCAAGCCCTGCTAGTGGCTTCTATTAGGGGGGATTCATGTTTATTTTCTGGTTTGTTTGTGAGTGTGTGTGTTGTAAACCTACGAACAATGAATAAAAAAAAGATAATTCATGTTGCCGGATACAAAATACCGCACCATCGTGCTCTTCCCGACATCATGTAGCTTGCTAATTAAACGGTTTTTGGACCAACAAAAGTTGCAATTTTTCTGCCTCTCTAAAACATAGCAAAAAAATTCAAAAAAAAAATGTAAACTTCAATCTCCAAGTAGATTTCAATATGTAGATCATGTTCAACGGTTCAAATCGGTCGTTGAAATTTTTAAATTGGAGATACGATGTGGAGCATTAGAGGTTTGGTGCTTCATGGAGAAGACCTAGCACACACACACATATATATATATATATATATATATATATAGCATGGCTAAAATAATATGCATAGTACACCACATAACGTACTATGCGCCCATTTGTATTTAATTTAGTCATTAAATTGATATTTAAGTTGCTCAATAAATTCTTCATATCAAAATCTTGTAGGAAATAAAATTTTGTGATTTTTAGAGCTTTCTTGCTATTTTTTAAATATTTTTTAAAAACAGTCCAGAAATGGCACTTTTGTAGTATTAAATCTGGACTGTTTTTAAAAAATAGCTAGAAAGCTCTAAAAATCACGAAATTTGATTTCCTACAATATTTTCATATGAAGAATTTATTGAGAAACTTAAATCTCAATTTAATGACATATATCTATATGCATAGTACGTTATGGGGTGTACTATGCATATTATTTTAGCCATGCTCATATATATATATATATATATATATATATATATATATATATATTTTGGCTAATGTGAAAACGTTTGCACTTCGGCCGAAGTGCAAAAGTTTCACATTAGCCAACTTTTTGTGGTCAAAATTTAAATTTAAGTTGCTCAATAAATTCTTCAAATCAAAATCTTGTAGGAAATTAAATTTCGTAATTTTTAGAGCTTTCTAGCTATATTTTAAATATTTTTGAAAAATAGTCCAATTTAATATTAAAAAAACATGACATTTTCAGGACTGTTTGTAAAAAATATTTAAAATATAGCTAGAAAAATTTAAAAATCACGAAATTTAATTTTCTACAAGATTTTGATATGAAGAATTTTGTTGAGCAACTTAAATTTAAATATTGACCAACAAAAATTGGCTAATGTGAAACTTTTGCACTTCGGCCGAAGTGCAAAACGTTTTCACATTAGCTATATATATATATATATATATATATATATATATATATATGAGAAGGGATCCGTAGCCGCCACTGCTGCAGACTATGCTACTACTGCGGACTGCCTCTTATTTTCACCATCTATTAAACCGATCCAAAATTGGGATTATTGTAACGAAATACCCTAGCTTTAGTATAAAATATAAAGGCTTAATTATGCACATTTCTTATCGTGATATATGTTTTAGGATAGTTATTTGTTCACTGAAAAGGCAATATGACATTTAGGAGTTGTGTTGGTGTTGGCTTTTGAAGAGATTGGATAACTTATTTGAAATATTTCTTTATCAATATATATCTCATATCCAGCCAAATTTTTTTTGGTAAGAGTGTATCTAAAAATCTATCATTTTATTAAATTTTGATAAAGTGAATATATCTAAAAAATTTACCACCTTATCGGATTGTCACTTCTCTACTCTCTCAAAACCTGAGTACATGACTATGTTGATTGAACACGTGGCGACTAATTATATCACAGTGTCTATGTATTTTCTTGCACGAAAGAAAAGCAAATCTACGAGGTAGTTTCGGGTATTTGATAAATTTATTCTTTCTTTTTTAAGTTGAACTCTCAAATGGCAAAATTGGCAACTTACAAAAGGGCCTTTTACACTTGATCAACTCTCAAATGGCAAAATTGGCACGCGTTCTGCGGATGATGAGCGTTTGGTGACATCACGGGAGTTTTTAGAGTGGTTAACATGCATCTCGAAGCGTGTACGGACGGTTCGGATCTCATCCAGTGCGGTGTTGCGCAACACTAGACTTCGTTCCCGATCATACATGTGCTAAAAATGTCAGGCCGTACCGCGCCATTGGCGCCAACACACGTACGAGTTACTTAGGACTAATGTGCAAACAAATTCTTTTAGTAATTGTAGGTCATTAATTTTTTTGTTACAAACAAATTCAAATCTTTATACCATGGAATCAGATCGATGCTTGCAGCAAGTTGCTTGCTCAGTTTCAATTGCCCTGTCTATGTTTACGCTGCTTCGAATTTCGAAATGGCTCGAGGTAAATGATAATTAATAAATGAAATGAAAAATAAATAAATAAATTTAAAACTTTGGAAAAGAAAGGAAATTTCAAGGAAAAGATGTTAATCAATATTAATCATTGTTTGCGCCTTCTAGTGCAGCTTGCCTTTGTGAATACAGAACTCATTCAGATATGCTCATATTAAAACAAATTATTTGGATCATTGAATCCGTAATGTTGATTGCTTCTTTTTGGATACAATTCTTCCAGGTGAATGGACTTTATTATATGTAATTAACACTATCCTAACATAGCATATAGGATGAAGATGAACATTGAATCTACTTCATGTCTGATTTATACACTGCATCATCGCGCGCAAAATACACTGATTGAATTGAACGAGCATAGGTATGGTACTATTTATATGCAAACCCATCTTAATTCAGAATAGACACCAAAAGCCACCAATAACTCTTCCTCACGGTCGAAATCTCCGTCGGTGCCATGGCAGAGAAGGGAAACAATGTGCATGATCTCCAACTAAGACTTGGGTTTGCAACATCATCAACTGCATCGACGGGTAAGTCATACACATGCTCACACTGCAAAAGAACATTTGTCAATTTGCAAGCATTAGGAGGGCATCAAACTGCTCACAGAAAGGAGATGGAAATGTTGCGAAAGAGCTATGAGGCGGCGTCATCTAGGCAATCCGGTGCTCCTGGTGCAAAGATTGATGATGATACATCAGTTGACTTGAAGTTGAGCTTGCGGCCTGGTGGTGTAGACCTCAATTTAAAGCTCTAATTTCTTGTATTCCATTGGTTTATCGACGAAAAGAAGTTTGGTGTAAACATTTGATTCCAATAATAATGATTTGATAATACTAGATTGTAGAAGCTCTTTCAAGAGCGAGATATCTCAATTTGTTGCCTATTAATCAGTTTTTAATTGTTCGTAGTATAAACATTCATCTATTATATGATTTTGTTCTTTATCCTATTTTCTAAAGGATCCATATGGATTGAGAATTTAAACATCATCTTAGTTATCAATACTTCCTAACAATTGGGAGGGTTTTGTTTTACTAGGATTGCTACTAATAACATGACTAAGGTTGCTAATGAACAAGATGGTTTATGGACAAAATGTATTGGACACTATTGAACATTTATGGAATTGATTATTTCTTGATCTTGTTTGAAGTTCAGTCCAAGTCCAATTGATAAAATTGAATTGGACTAATTGTGAAAATCATGAACAAATTATGGACTAATTACGAGCTCAGTGTGAGATTAAATGAAAATATGTTTAAACATTCCAATAGATCAACCAATTTCTAACTCTCTGTTTCACAAAGAGAGAACTAAGCTATTCGCACAAAAAACCTAAGTTATTCAATACAGTGATGAAAAAACTTTAATTTAAAGAGGACAGTGCACTGTGGTGTTCATAATCATGTCCATATGGTTAACTCATGAACAAATAATGGACATTATTCGGTTATAAGATGAACTGGACATGGACTGGATATTAGTAGATAATTATGAACTTGGTTAGATCATGGACTTTAACTCCTCATCAGCGGACTGAGTTGGACATGGACTGTAACCCGTCCATTAGCAACCCTAAACATGACAGCTTATCACCCTCCAACACCATCATCTAGCATCTCTATTTATTGATGACAGTACACGGTTTGTTATTTGATTTGTTTTTATTTTATAAAAGACTCACACGTTGCATATAAGTTTACTATTGTTCTTTTATAGAAAAAGTGTGTCAAAAGTTGCATATGTTTAAAGGAAAAGTATTTTCCATAAAGGTCCTAGCCAAAATTCCTCTCACGAGAAAAGTTGTTCTTATTGTTTGCGTAGATTACATGAATAGTCCTTTTAAAAACATCAATTTGATTTTCAAATTATCATTTTATTACCGTTTTGGTTCTTAAAATTTTAAATGTATCACTCTAGTACATGTATCGTCACTTTACCGTTTGGATCCTCTAAATTCTTATTTTCTACCAAAATTGGTCCTACATAACTTTGAGGATTTTTTTTTTTTTTTTTTTTGAGGAAAGGTCCTACATGTAACATTCAGTGAAAAAAAAAGTGGTGTGTATCAAACAATCAATTGTTTGCTTTGAAACTTGATACAAATGTGATTATCAAAAAATACAAAAATGTCAAGATAATATAATTGTTAGTTGTTATCAAAATGTCATTTAAATTATAAAGCAATAATGTTCCATAATAGAAACTAATAATAATAATTACATTTTTTGATAAATATTATATAATATATTAACCTCTCAATTTATTTGTGTCCATGAAAAATTAACCCAATGTGGAATTATGGCCATGGAGGTTAATACAATTTGAAACCAAACAGTGGAATCAACGATCACCAAAATCTCTTATTGAATTAAAAAAAAAACGCTATCCTACAAGTTTATATGTCACCTCTAGAAAGGAGCTCCCAGCACCTTCGTACTATAAATCCCTCAAAAATGAAAAAAAAAAAGTTTCAACAGTACCATGCACTTATTACAAAATTGTCATGTGCAGTTAAATATTCAAGATGTCTTTCGAAGATCTTTAATAAATGAAAATCAAGCAGATTTTGCACAATGATTCTCGAGCCAGTCCATGGTCACACTCTTCGGCCTCTCCAAAGGCAGACCAAGAGCTCGGTCCCACACCAACTGTACAAAAAAAGGTACAGTAATCTGAGTCCTCTTGTTTCACTCTTTAATTCAGCACATTATTTCGAGCAGCTAGGACAACAGTACTGCAAGTTTGTAAACACTACAGACGAAGGAAAAAAAAAATCTAACCTGAGATCCAATTCCAATGCTTCGTGAAACACCAAAGAGAACTGTGTAATACCTGCAGAACAAATGGCAAACATCAAAGTAAAATTTGATGGATCTTTATAGGAAACAACGCATTAGCGCATCAGGTCCAAGTTTGAATCAAGACAGACAAGACTCACCTATGGGCCCTCCTTCGCGTATAAGAAGATTAAAATTGATAACAATAAATTAACAAATAAGGTAATCCATAAACAGTTTTGAACAAACTAACCTGGCTTCAGAGAGACCAAAGTGGTTCAAGAGAACCCCACTATGCGCATCTACATTGGGCCAGGGGTTCTTGACCTAAATAAACAAATATAAACATTTATTAGTTCATTTGATCATATGACTAAACCACACCTTAATTTATCAGGCTTTGGAATTACTCACAAAAATGTTAAGATGTAACCATTTATATTAGAACAAAGCCATA
>CAXKVX010001357.1:0-53793 GCA_964058865.1 Eleocharis quinqueflora
ACTTGTTCATTTATTGCTAAATTCGTTTAATGAATTAATTATTGTTTACAATTCACAACTTTGAGACAGAGATATTTATCATTTATTGCTAAATAGCCTAAATTCATTTAATATTATTTTTTATTACAATTCACAATTTGGGGCAGATGATTTTATCATTTATTGTTAAATTCATTAAATGAATTAATTTTTATCTACAATTCACAATTGTAGAAATATTATACCATTTATTGCTAAATTCATTTAATGAATTTTTTTTTACAATTCAAAACTTTTGGGCAGAGGGATTTTATCATTTATTTCTGAATTCATTTAATGAATTAATATTGTATTTAGAGTAATTCTAGTATAAATCCTAAATTCGTGTACATCCATTGCTATCGTACATACTCGATCTCAACCGTTGATTTCATGAGGTCAAAAAAGTCTTTTTATATTACTAATCAAAATTTGGCATTATTTCTTTACCAAGATGCTGTTTCTGGAGCAATTTTGTATGATGAATTAGTAACGTTAAGTCATTTAAGGAAATTCTTTGAAGTGTATCAAACATTATATAATGATATCTCATTAATAATTTAATATTGATATTTTTAAAATTAACTTGTATAACATATGTTTCATATAAGACAATACTTGAACCGTACCAGCTGAATATATTTTTTAAACATACTTAAGGTGTAATTAAATTGATTAAGTTAGATATTTCAAATGAATAATTTTTTTGTTTCTTAAAAAAAATATTTTTCATGCAATCTCTTCATAATGCAACGTTAATTTAATTAATTAAAAAGTTGAGCAAATTCATATTTGGCATAAGCAAAATGAATAATTAGATGTTTCTTAAAAAATATTTATCATGCAATGTCTTCATAATGCAATGTTTAATTAATTAAAAAGTTGAGCAAATTCAAATTTGGCATTAGAAAAATTTTAGGCATGCAACAAGCATGTTCATAATTGACTACTGTGATCACTTTCCATAAAAAAAAATTCGTGGAGCCCTCTCAATTAATAATTTTTAATTCCATTAATGGGTAGTAACTGTATAAAAATCTTTCTATTTATAAATTTTTTATGAACCCTATATACCCCTATTTAATGAAACTACATGAAAAAATGGAAATTAGCTACATTTACTCAGATGTGATTGTAACCATCAAATGTATTATAAACTTGGATGTATGCAAATTCTAGATGTATACCAGAATTCTTCTTGTATTTAAATTAAAAAAATAGAGGCAGAGGATTTTATCATTTATTGCTAAATTCATTTAATGAATTAATTCACAATAATAAATTCATTAAATTTTGGTTAATGAATAAATGAACAATAATAATAAAATTAATGTCCGCACGGGTGTGGTGATGAAGAAAATAATTTCATTAAATTTTGGTTATTGGATTTACACTTTATATAATTTTATAACGTGGCTCCGAGTTTTTTGTTTTGGTGATTAGAGAGAGGTTCTTGCGGCGTTGAAAGTTGTAGAAAGTGATACATTTGTTGGGTTTTGCTTTATTTATTTATTTATTCTGTTTCGATTGAAAAAAAAATACTATTATTACGTAGTTGATATATTTAGGAGAGTTTTTGATATTGCTTGTGTACTTGAAATTTGAAAAGTTGAAATCACACTTAAAAAGCAAAGAGTTCGTTAGGTGCGGAGTTGAAGAAGTTTACAAGAAATTCAGGAAATAATTTAGTGAATCTTCACAAGTTATATATTATGAGAGATTTACTCTTTTTTTATTCAATTTATTGTCGATATGTTTACAGCACACTCATAAAAAAATTAAAAAATAAATTTGAAAAATTTGCATAAAAGTAATTCCTCACTGAAGCTTGAACTCTAGACTTCTTCATAAAAATCTTATATATGTCTTACCAGTAGAATAGATATGATTTGATAATTAACTTATCCTAATTGAACTATCAATAAGATAATTTTCTAAACAAAAATAGTAGATATTTTCGTACTGATTAATAAAAAATGTCATAGAAAAATCACAAAAAAAAATGGTCGCTCTGGATTATTTTCCTTTGCTCTAAGTTTCATGCGAATAAATTAATTTAGAGCAAGACACTTTTTGTCAATTAATAAAGTAATGCATTTGTCTTTATCGAATCAAGCCAACGGTGAGTTGCAATTGGCAGGGGCACCCCCATTTGGTGGCATGTCTACACCATCTTTCACACATAGCAAGAAGATGCCATCTGATCAACTTCGAAGAATCACATAAAATATAAAAGATGGTATTCGTGTGTGAAATTGAACTTGATATCTTGGTATGAGATGCAATGTATGCGTTGCGTGCATGTCATCTCTCCTATTGAGATGACAAAGACACTATGTTAAACGCATGTGGGGTTCGTTAAACTACATTTTGCGTACACGAATGGAACCATGCATGCAAAATAAATACTGTTTAGTATGGTGCATATGGATTTCATGTTTATAATTTTTGCACAGGATAGCGTATATCCTTTTACAGTTTAAGGAATATTTTCAAATAAATATTACAAATTTGTTTGAGCTCAATTGTATGAGACCGGTCGATGCTCGTACCCATACCGGCCGGCACTCACTCATATTGGTCGATGCGCACAGCCGATATTACAAATACAATACTCTTTCGTAAAAAAAAAAAATAGGGGAATTCGCTGCTCGGCAGTAATTTTTTGTATAAAAACTATAGAAGAATTCGGTGATCTAGCAGAATTTGCTACTGCACAGTACCGTTCAGCGCAGTAGCGGGCGGTTCGGATCGACCGTCTATTTTGGATCGACCGCTAACAATGAAAATCAGGGAGAGTCTTTAAAATTTGGCACAAATCTTAAAACAAATAAAGAAGATCGAACGGCTCTGGTACTACGCTACACGGTACTGCGTAGTACCAGATTCGAATTCGTTGTTAGACCCCCTGAGTCTCGGAACAAGATCTTCTGCTGCGCAATGCATTCCACGCAAAAATATAAATCGTTCGTTTGCATCAAGATTCGTACTTTCTCAAACTTATAATACTCAGTTTTCTTAATCAAATCTGAGTCGTTCGCTTCCCTCAGTCACCCTTTAAATCCGCCCATGTGACTGTACATTTATTTTCAGCAGTATTTAGTGTGCATTCGCTTTTGGGTGGACAGTAATTTGCATTTTATTTGTCAATTGCAATAATATATTTGTTAGTAATAATTCATAGTTGTTATAAAGTTTAATCGTTTATACATTAATGTAGATTTTGATATAAATTTATTGAAAATAAGAATTGACAATTGTAGCTGATAAATATACATTTTAATTAATAGATATATATTTGTAGCTGCCAAATAAGAAAATGTATCTCGTGTCTCATGTTTCTCCCCCAGTCAATGTTTCAGTAAAGAAATCCTTCTAAAGTCAAAGCGCGGGTCCGTGTGAGATCCACGCGTCAGTGAGAATGGAGAAAATGAAGGAGCAGAACAGAGGCATTGTATTATTGTCCGCCAAATAAGTGTGTGAACAAATTTGACAAGTGTGTCAACAAATTTGTTGGTGGACTCCAAATCTGATGCATTGTTTATTGAACCCTTATCTATATTCCACTAGAAAAGAGAACTAGCCACTAGATATGGATCCGAATTTGGTGCCGCGCGGCACCGTTTCGTACGGATTGAACGCTCATAAATTAATGCGTTGTAAGCAATGAACTGTCGTGATTTGATTTAGAGAGTGTATTTTTAAAATTTATTTGCACGAACGCAATTGAATGGTACAGATTCTCTGCGTGTCATGTGCCGCGCGAGATCTGAACTCACTAGATATCCATTTCACACTTTAGAACGGATATGACAATCGTGGAACCATACATCAGTAGTATTACTACGCATTTCAGTCGTTCAAATTCAGAAAATTCTGTAGTAAATGCAATCTTGGCCCATTGGGTCCTACATTGGTAGATAGCAAGTCAATATCATTTATCAACTATTTAGCTATATATCAGAGCAAAGAGGATGGTGTATTGGTGTCAGAATGTTGATTATGGTTTTGTTTTTTCTCATACAATATAAGAGGGATCACTCGACTTTGATAATCTTGATATTAAAATTACAAATAAATAAACAAAACCTTAAAAAATTGAAAAAAGTTTATAAACACATTTTTGCAATTAGTTTTGTTTTAAATTTGATGTTATTTGAGAGTTTAATGCTCCATCATAGACCATCAAGTTTTGTGCAATTTTCTAATGATTAATAATTAGTGATACATGATGGAGCATGAAATGACACTCAAATTGTATCAAATTTAAAACACAACTAATTTATAAGTTCAAAAATGTGTTTATAAACTTTTTTCTATTTTAGATTTCTTTATCTATTTATTTGAAATATCATTGTCGATATTGTCAAAATAACCATTGTCAAGTGATCCCTAGTACAAAATGCAAAAGGTTCAAAAAAAGGACTAGCATGAAGCCATGAACAAAGGGGAACTAAATTAGAAAGAGTTTTCTGAACTTGTCTACTGTTATTCAAACTTCAACCTTTTTTTTAATCGGTAATTTAGATGACAATAGTTTCAAAATGAACAATTGGTATAATTTAATCCCTCTAATATGAGTTATAGCAGCAAGTTTCAGCTTAATAGGCGTGTAGAAATGCAAATCTGAGAGAGAAGCTGATTGAATTTTATCAGAATTATAAATTATAGCCCTACATAATTTCTTGAACAAGTTCTATATCAACAGTCAACACTATTGTTCTACTTTATATAAGTTGGGATATAAAATTGACCAGCTGAGCCGGTCTGACACAACATGGCTAAGCTTAATTTTGTTGTAATTGGTAAGGATACAGGTCAGATAGATTTTCAACCCACTCGTAACCATGACCATTATCGAACCAAGAGAAATTTGAATTTCAAAGTAAATATATACAGACTTAATTCAAAGAGAAATTTGAAGTAATACTCATAGAAATGATAAAGTAGAGTACAAGTTGAGGTTCCCTTTTCAAGAATAGAATACAAGTATAAATAGCCTTAGCTTACTTAATGCAGCTATTAATCACAATAACGTGACCAACTAATCACAATAAAAAACTTATGAAGTGTATTATGTCTGAACTTAATAGCCAATAGAAAAAAATGCATGACCTTTAACAACATTCTGTTTTCAACATCCAATTATTATAATCTCCACACAGAAACTTGTTTTTTATTTGCAATAGAAACTTATATTATGTGTGTTTTTGTTCTTAAATAGCGTATGTACGAAATCTAAATCGTAACGGGAGTCTCTTAATCAAATAGAAAACAATTCAAAATTAATAAAAAAATAATTACTTCTTTATAATCAGATCAGCAACTTCTAAACTGTCTGAAATTTAATTTATGTTTTCTAAATAAAAATGCAGCTGTGATTTTATTTCAATATATATATTTTTTTCAAATATCATACAGATATATCTCAGTAAAAAATCAGATGTATACTAACATTGCAATTACTAATTACATGTGTAAATCGGGAATCTGGCCAACACCGCAACTCCGAAATTGAGAAATCGGAAGCTCTCTCATCCATTACACCAATTCATACTTGGCATCTGACGCAGCAGAACAGGATCTCCGATCTCCGATTCCGTCTTCATTCTTTCCTGCTCGCCTCCGATGGTCGATCCAATCGGAACACAAAACAGAAAAGAACACGAACACTACAGTCCCTCTTGGAGCACAAACACTAATAATAGAAGGCAATAATAGCATAGTTTCTCCAATCTAAACATAGAACTAGAAGGCACCTTCACCATCTCTTCAGATCTCATTTCCCTTTCCACAAAAACCACCCGTGCAAATTTTGCATAAAGGTCCTCCTACCTTTTCTCTCCTCGCAATGTCTTTGGTGAAGAGACAGCAACAAAAACCCCTAGTCGGAGACCCCGATCTCCCCTCTCCTCGCGCCTCTTCTCCCCTTCCTCCCCACGCATTCGCTCCCTATATCAAGCCTCTTCTCCTCTTCCTTTCTTTCCTCCTCCTATCACTCCTCTTCTTCCAATTTCCAGGTCACTATCAATTCTCATCTGCTCAGTCGCATCTTGCCAGGTGGCGAGATTATACCCTCTCTGAGGCAGCTAACTTCGTGGCCAAGAACGGAACTGTGATTCTCTGTGCCGTGAGTTACCCCTATGTGCCATTTCTCAACAATTGGTTGATTAGTGTGGCCAGGCAAAGGCACCATGAACAGGTTTTGGTTGTGGCCGAGGATTATGCTACTCTCTATGCTGTCAACGAGCGGTGGCCTGGTCATGCTGTTCTCGTCCCACCTGTGCCTGACACACAGACAGCGCACAAGTTTGGATCTCAGGTGAGTGGATTCGGATTTGGCGCATGTTCTGATAGGTTTTGGCATGTTATGGTTATGTACGCTAACTGTTTGAATTATTGCTTGACAGGGGTTCTTCAATTTTACCTCACGTAGGCCGCGGCACCTGCTTCAGATCTTGACCCTGGGTTACAATGTCATGTATAATGATGTCGATATGGTGTGGTTGGCCGACCCATTTCCTTATCTCGAGGGAACTCATGATGTGTACTTCACTGATGACATGGCAGCTGTATGTGATTCTTCCATTCGGACCTCTCCAGTAACAGCCCTCCTTTGCTATAATCGTTACCACAGAGTTTGGCCCAGTCCGCACTTGACCAGTACATAATACCAATTTTTAAAAATCAGTGTTCAATTTCAGCCAACCAATCCTTTTCAACCTGTTTAACGTAATTGCCACAACTGTGAAATTTAACATCAAATAATCCAAAAATAAAAGCAGTGCTGCTAAAGGCCAGTTCAAAACTGGCATCTGTTTAGTTTTTAGAGAAAACAATCTGTTAGTCTTTGTAATTAAGTTGTATATGAATACAACAGGTGAAGCCACTGAACCATTCTCATGGTTTACCACCCCCTGGCAAAAAGGGTCGACCATATATCTGCAGCTGCATGATTTATCTCAGGCCGACAAGTGGGGCCAAGGTGCTGCTGAAAAAGTGGATAGAAGAGCTTCAGGAGCAGCCGTGGTCCAAAAAACAGAAATCCAATGACCAACCTGCCTTCAACTGGGCCCTTAACAAAACTGTCAGCCAGGTCCATTTTCTGCAACAAGTCCTATTTCTTTTGCTACGAAGCATGTTTTTCTTGGATTCTGGTTGGTTTGGTCAGAATTTGCAAACAGTCAATGTTGAACCTGATGCCACCTGTGAAGGGTTGAGAATTCCTCAGACAAACGTAGCCCACTAACACATTAGTTAGTCTTCATCAGGTTGGGTCAGCAATGGCCAGCTCTATTGGTCACATACTGTACCAGTAATTACTTTGGTTTGATATACACATTGCTACACACTAACTTTCTGAAAAATTATTGGGCAACTTAGCCCATCTTGTTTTGTAATTGAGAAGAGCCATTTCACAGTTAACAGAAACCAACTAGTCACGGAGTATCCAAATATTTAACTAGCCTTTTCGTTTTAATCTTATTTGCTGTCTTCAAATTGACATGTTATTGCAGGTCGATATGTATCTTCTGCCACAGGCTGCATTTCCAACTGGAGGCCTATACTTCAGAAACAAAACCTGGGTCCGTGAAACTAAGGGCATGCATGTAATTATACACAATAACTATATTATCGGCTTTGAGAAGAAGATCAAAAGATTTCGCGAGTATGGTTTTTGGTTAGCTGATGATTATAGCCATGAGTCCCCTCTAGGTAAAATTTGAAAAACTACGAAAAGGGAAAAGTGCAAGTCCAAGTAGTTGAATTTTTGTAGCTAAAGATGCCAGAATTTGGATGATACAAAATCAAGTTTGAAGGAATGGACACACTATTGCTCATGGGCAAGGATATCTAATGCATGACAAAAGACACATTGGCAAGTTGTTAGTTGAAACAAAACCTGGGTCCGTGAAACTAAGGGCATGCATGTAATTATACCCAATAACCTTCAAGCAAGAAATTGAAGTACTGTGCTGAGGCTCTTAATTTTATGACCAAGAGCTGTTGTGAACAGTTATTCGAAGTTCATAATTTTGCTGATGAACTAACAAAAACTCTGTGCTTGTGTATTATACAGATATTTTTGTATGCTTTTCCAATTGATATATTGAATTTGTTTTTTAATCTTTGAAATCTATTGATGTATTTGGATAGCCTTATTGCTTTATTTTGGTCAATTAGTTTTTAGATTGAAATTAATTATTTGAAATTTATTGATGTCTTTTGGTCATATATAATATAAGCTGTTGTTAAGATTTCCCCAGATATCCAGAGTTTAATGTTAAAGACTGAATTAAGCTGTGATGTATCAAGTTGTTAGTGTATTTTGCTCCGATGTGAAATCAGGGGACTCGTGGATGTCGGCATATTCAACGCCCAACCACGTTACATCGTGTCACTTATTTCTCTATTTATCTCTCTTTGTTATATTTCTTGCAATTCTTGTGTGCTTTTAGTTGCTAGATCTTAAGACAATCTGATTGTGACCAAATTAACATATAAGTTGTGATTTTTTATTACTTGTGCTTTTGCAATATAAATTGTCCTTAGCATCAATTATCAATATTATGGTGTATGTCAATTGCATTATTATCCAGATTAATTTGTTAATTACTATATTGTTATTAATAGTGAGTTTATTAAGTATGCATGTTAATAATGTTTTATATTCGAATTGAGTTGCTTAATTATGCATGTTATTTATATTATTACACATGTTAACAATGTTATTTTTGCATGTTAATTGTGTCAGTGTGCATGATAAATGTGTTATTGTGTATGTTAATCTTTCCTATTCATCTGTTAGAAAGGAAACTTATTGCCAAAAATATTTCTTTCCCTTTTCTACACTTTTATGTAGGGGTGTAAATGGGTCGGGTTGGTCGGATTTCGTATAGATTTTCAACTCGTTAGGTGACATTCGGGTTGTAGTATTTTCAAACCGTAACCAACCAACCAAAAATAAAAATCATTCAATTCATATTTTGTTTAGGCAGTCGAATTTTGCGGGTTCGTGGGTTTCACAAACTTCAATATTTCATACAATTTTTTAATGATACAAAAGTAAAAGTAACAATTGAAAATAATTTAAATAACATATTGACTTCAATTTGTATCAAAAACTAAAATTAATAAGTTTGAAAAAAAAATTATACATGTAAGTTTGTGATGAAAAATGAATAAAAAAACTTTATTACTAGCATAATTGTCTAATTAAATATAAAAAGTCAGGTCGAATTTCACTCATGTTTTATTCTACAATCCATATCCACATATTAGATGTCGGTTTCGACAAAATAAAAACCATAACCGATCATAAAAAATCGAAATCCGCATTTTTTCGGATTGGATTAGTCGGATTGATCGGATTAATCGGATTAGTCGGGTTGAACTTACACCCCTACTTTTATAGAAAAAGGAAAGAGAAATTTTAGCTACGCGCGTGTTTGTGCACGAGCAAGAATAATACCAATATACCATTACCCACTGTTATCTTGGCACACCACAATTGATCAGAACTTGTTATGAACACTGAACAGAGGTAGTTTTAACCTTGTGCAGTCGTCTTCTGAATTCGGCAGATAACAACCTATCGAACAAGTATATCATAGTTTCACAGAGCAAGACGAAAAGCCACCCATCAGTACTTGAAATTATAGCGCATTTGACATTTCCAACTAGCAAGTAAAAATGGCGCCGAGCCTGGTTGGTGGAATTTATGAGAAAAACTGAGATCGAGAAAGTTCCCAACCCACAGGAACACATACCATAGGTAATTTACTAGATGATGGAAATGATTCGACTCCAACTTCAATATAGCTTTGTCTCTTAAGAACAAACGACTCTCCCGTTGTATCAAAATTATATTTTGACATAAAAAAATCAATACTATCCGCTTTAGGATGCATAAATAGAAGCCCCTAGATAGTTGAATTACTAGTTTTTAGTCACTATTTCATTATTTTTCATGAAAAGTTGAACGAAAATTAATATAGCACCTCTATGACAATTATATTTGAAAGATGAATTATTACGAAAATTTTAGAAGAAAAATTGTGATGTCGATTTTTTTTAACACTTTTTTAAACGGGTTAAAAAATGACTAAATTTAAAGATATATCAAAAATTCAAAATTCAGTGACAAAAATCAAATTTTATATAAAGTTCAGTAACATTTCAAAAAATTAATGTTTTTAAACCGGCTCTTCTGCTTATTTTATTATCTTTGTAATGACATCTTGACCCAAATCTAATACTGACAATTGATAATAATCTCATTACGCTCTCAATTGAATATAATTTACTCAAAAAGCTGAAAAATTAAAATTGCCAATATTAATGCGCTAGCTCATTCAATTCCCTTCGTAAAATAAAAAGAGCTCCCAGATGAAAAAGAAAAAAAATCAAGCAACAGATATATACTTGTCAAGTCTAACATGCTCTGAGTTAGCCCTACAAAAACTTATTAATAAAAAAATAATAATTACTACACAATTATTACTTAACCATACAACTTAATTTTATAATCGAACCATTCTGTATAACTGAACCTTTTATGACAGTCACGACGAAACTCTTGATACCTGTCGGTCTCTCTGGTAACTTCTTGGAAATATGTATAATGTGCTCTTGCTTAATTATATTACTCTTTGATTTCTCGAATTTCAAAATCTTTTTAAATGTTTTAATTGTGCGTTTCTGAGCTTAAGTTTTTTTTTTTTCAATATCTTAACATTGCGATCTTCCTTCTTGTTAAGCAAACAATAGATGGCAATAACAGATACCAAATCCCTCAGCACATATCACGGCTACAGTATAGAAATGGAGCATCAAATTAGAATTCATTTAATTACCGTTTAACCTACCATAATTAGTCTCACAGCTGTACAAAGATTAGTATACATATTTAGCTTGTCTCCTGTTATATAAATACCAATCTGTACAATGTATTGATTAAGAAAAAGAATACTTTCTTCTCCAATTCTCTATTCTCCAGAATCCTTCTTTCTGTCTCAATCTTCTCATGGTATCAGAGCCAAATTAATGGCGTCTCCCTCTGCCTCTAACCTCTCCACAGTCAACACCTCTCTTGACATTATCAATACACCTCTAGAAAATCTCATACCCCTCAATCTACCCATCTCTACAAAATTAACTGAAAATAATTTTCTAACGTGGCAGTCCCAAGTTGTTCCTCTTCTCCATGGACACAACTTATACAAATTTATTGATTGCTCAATAACCCCACCCTCTCCTATCTTATCTAATAACGATGGCATCCCTCAACTCAATCCTGCCTACACATCTTGGCATAGACAAGACCAACTACTTCTAGGTTGGTTGCGTTCTTCCCTATTCGACACCCTGCTGGCTCAAGTTGTTTCCTGCACGACCTCCGCTGATTTATGGCTCTCTCTGCACAGCTCCTTTGCTGCAGCATCTCCAGCAAAAATTTCACAGCTAAAGAAGCAACTCCAAACGATAACAAAAGGTGGCTCATCTTGCAAGGAATACATACAAAAGCTTTGTTCTATTGCTGATGAACTAAATTTCATCGGGGCACCACCTACTGAAGAAGAAATGGTGCATTACACGCTTAGTGGCCTTGGATCTGAGTTCAACCCGCTCATCATTGCTCTCAACACAAGAACCGAACCAGTCAAGCTAAGAGATCTCCATGCTTACCTTCTCACGAATGAAAGCCTACTCACACCTTCACCAACAATGACCTTCTTGCCAGGAGACTCACCCACTGCCTTCTTCAACTCCACCAAACAGAGAGGACAGCATCCAAACCAAACTAATCAAGCACCTAGAAACCACTCAGTGTTCAGGCCCCCTAACCCACGTTTTCAATCAAAACCAAGGTTTCGACCCAATTTTAATCAAAACCAACCTCCACTACTACCTAATCCAATTAGGCATCAGCTTCAAACCAATTCACCACAAACCCAACCTACTGTGCCGCAGACCAACCCAATCCAGACCCATTTTACTACACAACCCAGTTCTCTGTATTGTCAGATATGTGAAAAGAAGGGACATGCGGCTCGTAACTGTTGGCATAGGTATGATGCACGATATGCTGATCCGGACCCAAACTTTCAAGCCTTTGTTGCCCAACCGACAACCACATCCGCTCCTCATGAATGGTGCATTGACTCGGGTGCAACTCACCACGTAACGAACGACATCAACAATCTCTCGTCCTATGTGGTGTATGAAGGCAATGACACTCTTCAAATTGGTAGTGGTATGGGTATGACAATAGCACATATCGGTAGCTCTTCCCTATCTATTTCAAATTTCTCGATTCACCTTTATGATATTCTTCATGTTCCTTATTTTACTAAAAATCTTCTTAGTTTATCTAAACTTCTTCAAGATAATTCGTTACTTATTGAATTTTCTTCTAATGCTTGTTTTATAAAGGACCGACAAACCAAGACACTACTTCTTCAAGCTCCTCTCACTAATGGTCTTTATCTTGTCTCTTTATCATCCTTTCAACCACATCCTCAAGTCTTCCTTGGTGAACGCATTTCTGCAGATGGGTGGCATGCACGTTTTGGACACCCCTCTTCCACAACTACTTCATATCTTTTAAAAACTTTTAATTTACCATGTTCTAAAAATAAATTGTCACTCTGTGATGGATGTTGTATTGCAAAATCACACAAGTTACCTTTAACTTCTAGTACTTCTTCTACAACTGCTCCTCTTGAACTCGTGCACTCCGATCTATGGGGTCCATCTCCCGTTGTGTCAAAAGATGGTTTTCGTTATTATGTCACATTTATTGATGATTTTAGTCATTTTACTTGGATATATTTTCTACGAACAAAAGATGAACTTTCACATGTCTTTACTCTTTTTAAATCACAAGTTGAAAACATTCTTAACCATACTATTAAAACACTTCGCATTGATGGAGGCACAGAATATAAACCTCTACTACGACTTTTTCCTCAAATAAATTATCAAATCACTTGTCCGTATACCCCTCAACAAAATGGCACGGCCGAGCGTAAACATCGTCATATCGTCGAACTTTCTTTATCCACTATGACTCATGCATCGATTCCATTAAAGTTTTGGGATGAGATATTTGCTAGTGTGGTCTTTCTCATTAATCGTCTTCCTACGGCCTCACAGCATCTCATTCCCTTTCAAAAACTCCACAATAAAACTCCTGATTACTCCTTACGTATACTTGGATGCCTATGCTTTCCCTACACTCGACCTTATAACTCTCACAAGCTTCAACCACGGTCTATGTCATGTGTATTAATCGGGTATGCTCATTCACAAAAGGGATACAAATGTCTTCATCTACCTACTAACAAAATTTATGTGTCTAGACATGTTATTTTTGATGAAAACAGGTTCCCATTTAAAGAATCAGCATTACCATATGGACAATCGGTTCCAGCTGGCTCACAGACGCCTCTGTGGATCACATCTTCTCAGCCAACACCAGCTGCCCGAAACTTAAACCCTGCTGCCCGCATTTCAAATTTCCCTGACCGCACTCCCGATCCAGAAAGTCGTTGCCTCTCCATTCCGCCTGACCGAAATTTAAACACCGCCCCTGCCCGAACCCCCAATTCTGCGCCCCTTTCTGACCGCTCTGCCCGAACAGCTGAAACCTCCCCGATTCACTCCAGAACCTGTGACACCCCACTGCCTTCTTCACTGTCACCTATCTCCACGTCTCCATCACCTCCTTTACCTGCACCTCATCCCATGGTCACCAGAACCCGTGACAATACTCGCATCCCTCGTCGATTTCCAGACTATGAAGCATACAACATTACTTCAACCATCGAAACAGAACCCTCCAACTTCAAACAAGCTGCTGGTATTCCTCACTGGCGCGAAGCAATGGCTCGGGAGATTGATGCACTTGCCACAAACCAAACTTGGTCCTTAGTTCCCGCACCCGACAACACCAATATTGTTGGCTGCAAATGGGTATATAAGATCAAGCGGCTTGCTGATGGTTCCATAGAACGGTACAAGGTGCGCCTTGTTGCCAAGGGATATTCTCAAGAAGAAAGCGTTGATTTCTTTGATACCTACAGTCCGGTGGTTCGTCCTATGACCATACGACTCGTTTTATCTATTGCCATTTCTCGTGGATGGGATATTCAACAACTTGACGTGCAAAATGCCTTTCTACACGGCACGCTTCATGAAACCGTGTACATGACACAACCGCCCGGCTTTGTTGATCTGACCTACCCACATCACGTATGCAAACTCTCAAAAGCTCTTTACGGTTTGAAGCAATCTCCCCGTGCGTGGTTTCATACCTTAAGTGAAGCTCTCTTAGCTTATGGTTTCCATGCCTCAGTCTATGACCCCTCTCTGTTTGTGTTACATCATGATGGGTGTACGGTGGTTCTTCTCGTGTACGTTGACGATATCATCATAGCGGGCACCACAACCTCGGCTATCACACAGGTTATTAGTGAACTTCCAAAAAAATTTGCTATCAAGACCCTTGGACCCCTCTCTTACTTTCTGGGAATTGAAGTAGTGTCCACTCAAACCGGTCTGCACCTCTCTCAACATAAATACATCAACGATTTACTCTTGCGAGCAAATATGCACACTTCTAAACCGAGCTCCTCTCCCATGGTTTCCAACCTTTCTCTCTCAAAGTTTGATGGTGAACCTATGGAGAATCCCTCTCTATATAGAATGATTGTTGGAGGATTACAATACGCCACCATAACCCGACCCGACATTACCTTTGCCGTTAATAAGGTGTCCCAATTTATGCATTCTCCTTCTCTCACTCACTGGGCCGCTGTTAAAAGGATTCTGCGTTACCTCAATGGCTCAGCCAAGCTCGGTTTACAACTTCAAAAATCCACTTCTCTTCAACTACATGCCTACACCGATGCCGATTGGGCTGGCTGCCCCGACGATCGGCTATCAACTTCGGGTTTAGTATTTTTCTTGGTCCCAATCTCATCTCCTGGAGTGCCAAGAAACAAGTGACGGTTTCAAGATCGAGTACCGAAGCCGAATATAGAGCACTTGCTGTTGCTGCTGCCGAACTTATGTGGCTCCAATACTTACTTGGTGAGCTACATATTTCTTGTACTTCTTCCCCTATACTTTGGTGCGACAATATTGGTGCCACGTTTTTGGCTTCCAACCCGATGTTTCATGCCCACACAAAGCATGTCGAAATCGATTATCACTTCATACGTGAACGAGTTCAATCCAATCAGCTTCTTCTTCGCTATGTCTGCTCTAAAGATCAAATCGCTGATGTCATGACCAAGCCTCTTCCGACACCACGGTTTCTTCTGCTTCGAGACAAGCTCACAGTGGGTCTCCCACCATTCGCTTGAGGGGGGGCTGTTAAGCAAACAATAGATGGCAATAACAGATACCAAATCCCTCAGCACATATCACGGCTACAGTATAGAAATGGAGCATCAAATTAGAATTCATTTCATTACCGTTTAACCTACCATAATTAGTCTCACAGCTGTACAAAGATTAGTATACATATTTAGCTTGTCTCCTGTTATATAAATACCAATCTGTACAATGTATTGATTAAGAAAAAGAATACTTTCTTCTCCAATTCTCTATTCTCCAGAATCCTTCTTTCTGTCTCAATCTTCTCACTTCTCCACAGAAACACCACCTTTATGTTTCTGGGTACTTTCTACTGCAAGTTTGGCTTTGAGGCGCCTTTGAAACATTTGTTACAAGTTCTTCAACAAATCTTTGGTTTTTTCTTTCCTCTTCTAACTTCTTCAACAATCTGTCGGCACGCCTTTTCTCTTCAATTGCTTATTTCTTCCCCGTCAACATATTTCATCCTTCTAATGTACTTTCTCAGGCTTGTTTCTTCTCTCTATTTGCCTTTTGCTTTTCTTCTTCCACCTTTTCTGCTAATTGATCCCTTGATTCTCCAAATTCACGTTCACTTCAAAAAAAAAATTGTGTATTTTCTTCTGGTGCCTCATAATAACAGGCTTCCACAAGGTCAGAGTCCTCTATGACTGCACCTTCAGAAACATACAAGTGGAGACCAACAACAGCTTGGTGTATCCTGCAATTATACACGTACAAAATTCTGACATGTTATATAGTTATTCCATTGTCCCAAAACACATAAACAAAACAATGAATTTTCAACTTCATATTGGAACTAGGGTATTTCAGACTAGCTCAAGTTTTTAGGGTATTATAACAACCAATGTTCTGACCTTAACCATGTGATAGGTTATTATTGTTTTGGTGCTGACCTCTAGCATCTATACTGTAGATAAATCCATCTCAATGTCTGCTTGTCCTACTTTTGGGCACATGGAGACGTAACTAAAACATTTTTATTCTTCTCAATTATTTTAAAAGAAAAAGGAACCATGCCATAACTTTTTTATTTAGGGATAGGTGGTTGCTTACCAAAAGAAATTGAGGGGTGGTTTATATCCGGCAAGCTTATGATTGAGCTGACGAAGGCAGAGCAGCTCGGGAGCAAGCGATACCTAACAAGGCAAACAGAGAACTAGATGGGGGTGAATACAGAGAGAAGACGGGGAGAAGAGCTTTTAATTTTTGTGAGAAGCTCCTAGGCAACGGGGGAGGAGCGTCCCCTTAGTTTGTAGTTGTATTTCCCACTGTATTAGTTGCAATCTGAAACAAAACTCAAACGTCCATCCGGATTGCACCATTTGGAGGCTTTTAAATTCCATTATATCAATTGCAATCTTGAAAACCAAATACATTGTGGTAAATGCCTCACATAATGTTGGTACGGACATAGTTGCATCATTTACTTACAATCACATTGAATATGTGGTGTAAAGAGAAAATTACAAGAATGACCACTCATAAAATAACCTAATACTTTCCATCTGGTTCTTATAAGGTTATAACTCGAGCATATAGAATCACCCGCTCTAACACAACTAACCCTACGTAAAGGGAGACGATGGACCTGCGGAAAGTGAGATAAAATAATTGGGAAGCTGGAATGTGCATTTTACTTTACTGTCTCAGTCAGTTGACCATTCTAACTTTTTCATCTTATCACTGACCCCTGACTATTTTTTTTCCAGAAATACCCCACTCCATTTCAATACAACTTGGAGCTCACCAGATAACTGCCCTTTTTAATTTCTAATCTGTATAATGTTGTCGACTAATACTGTCACTCCTACGACTCATGGAACTAATTATTTATGGTATACTAGGATAAAAGCATACACAAATAGTTTAAATTATACAATCATTTTGGTTAATCAGATAAATGAACATTATTAGAAAGTTTATACAGGAAAATAATGTACAAATTTATTAGTTGAGCTGCATTCATACCTTTTTCTATACCACTCAAGCCAAGTTGAAGCAAAGTAATTCTTCGAGTGACAACTCATGGAAAGTTCTCATTCTGATATCTGAACAAATTGTCAAAAAAATAATTTAGTAACTTAAAAACAGAGAAGGAAACAAAAACAGAATTCGCAGTCTGAGATTGCAGGATAGGTTGATCTAGAAATAAGGAATTTTTATTTTCATGAGTGTAATCTCTAAAACAGCTTATTTAAGCGAGTCTCGTAATTATGCAGTAATAAAGATGTTTGGTTTCACCACATTACCACATATAACATGCAGGAAACATCATATAATAAAATCGATATCGATAGTTGATATCAAATGTGATATCAAATGTGGTATCTACACAACATTATCCAATAACTTCAATCATTGGAAATGAAATTAACGAACAGTGTTGACCAATAAAAATTCCATACAAAACAAAGCAATATAGTCAACTTCAAATTCCGACGAGTCATATAGTCCCTTCTTTATTTCCTGACAGCCTCATTTTTAATATTTTTAGTCTCTCTGTCGGACGCTCCAATGTGTTATTTAAAGAGGGCCTGTGTTGTTTTTCCTGTAGATCCTCTCGAGGTCAAGGGGTGCCAGGCCCAGCCAGGTCCCTACTGTGGTTCCGCTCCTGAGGTATTTCGGGTCATTTCGGATCGTTCAATTTTTAACTATAGTGTGAATTTTGATGTATCTAATAGTCGACGTGACTCAGAGTACTTAGTGTATGTATCTTTCATGTACCTAAGTTTTTAAATTATTATTATTATTATTATTATTATTATTATTAAGGAGTTGAATTTCAAGCATAACAGAAATCCACACAATTTATAAGAAATCAAAAACGAGAAAAATAACATTTCAGGCATCATATTTTAACTGAAGCAAACTACCACTTAACTTTCTACCTAAAATCCAACACTTGAAGTCCTGGACCAATACAAACTCCACACAATTGATACAACTTTCACATAACACTACTAATATGAAAACAATCCCACCCTTGAGAAACCATAATAAGATGAAACCTCAATCCCCCCCACACACAATCTTTCTAAAAAGAAAATCTCAAATATTACATCATTCTGCTGAAGTGGTCACATGAGAGGGCGCCTTCACTTGTCATGGCACATCCTGCTCTCCACCTTAGTTAGAAAGAAAGATGTATCACAACTTAATCTCGTAAATTTTGTTAAGACTCAATATAAAGTGTGTCATCTTTGTTTGTGATTACATACCTGGAATTTTTTTCACCAGAACTGGAGGCACCATCACTCTGAAAATGGAAACAGCTCTCTGCAGCAACCATCCCTAGGATGTTCTCCACTGCCCTCCTTTTCACAGCTCTTTCATCCTCCCAATTGTTGTCCCTGGTATGCTGGAACTTGCCTTTCCTCAACCACTCCTTGATCGATTCTCCTACTGTTTCAATCTCCTCCTCTGTTAAGTCATTGACAGAAGAGACATCCATTCTCTCTGTCACCGTGTTACCAAAAACCTTTTGGTACATCGAGTTCTGCTTCTCCTCTTGCCTATCCTTAGAGGAAAAGGAATTAGGTAGTTCCTCCACATGTGGAACCCAAATAATTGTTGACAAATTTGGGCAGTTCTGGTTCTCAAATTTATCACGCAAACTCTGATGAAGAACAAGCTCTTTCAAGTTGGGACAATCAGAAACATATAACTTGTTTAATGTAGGAATTTCGTTCTCTAGAGATATACTCTCAAGAAAAGGCATATTCAATAAAGAAATATGCTCTAGAGATGGAAATCCTACAAGGAAACTCATGGTTTCTGCATGTACATTGTCAATTTGTAGGTTCTTGAGCCATGGTAGTTGCCCCACAAGTTGGAGAAAGTTAGAACTTCTGCAGTTGGAGATCTTAATTGTCTCCAGGCTCGAGAAAGAGGCATACCCTATCCAATCAGGGTATTTGGTACCAGGATAGTTTACAATTGATAGGCATCTAAGACTATGGTTGGGCTGGAGGAAGTAGATCACCTCTTCACTGAGTTGTTGTTGTTGATGATTGGTGTGAGCCAAACTGTCCCACCTCAGCATGAGCTCTTTCACATACTTCTTTGCTTGCAAATTTGCATTCATGGCATCATCAGAGGTTGGCACCTTTTCTAGGTTAAGTACGCAGAGATCTCCTCCAAGGTTCAAATCCTTCAACTCAACAAGGTTGCAATCTCGACCTTTGACAGAGTTAACATTGAACCTTGAGAGTGTTTGAAGCTCGTGCAATTCACTTATCCCTCGAGGAATTACAATGTTAGTTGAATCAGTTATATCTTCCCATTCAAGATGCAGGTCAAGATGCCGCAAATTGATCAGCTTTCTCAACCCATTAGGGAGCTCAATAAGGTCCCTACATCCCCTGAGACCAAAAGTTTGGAGGTTGAAGAGGTTGCACACACTCTCAGGAATAAATTTTATCTTGGAGTATGAAACATCAAGGTATCTCAAGTGAATTAGATTACCGACAGAATCAGGTAAATCCTCTAGGTTATATCCTTTCAGATCTAAAATCTTCAAGTGTTTGGAGTAGTAGGGTTGGGGTGTTGAGTTGCATTTGGCTTGGGCAACTGCCAACTCTAACGGAAGGTCATACTTGCTGGGAGAAAATAGTGTCGAAAATTCACGAATGCCCAAGTATTCAGGTTGGGGGTGGAGTGATGATGCTGAAATAAGGTTAAGTGGCTTTTCAATATTGGCAACTTGTTTAAGGTTGATTTTTTTTAATGAATTACCCTTATCGTATAAGGAAGAAGCATAACTGGCCTGGTCAGTTTCAGGCTCTTGCAAAACAAGGCCACAATTGAAATCCACTGGATCCTGTTCTGCATTTAGCCTTGCAAGGTCATACATCAGGCTCGGGAGTATGTACCTTTCTGAACGGCCTTTGTCACAAGTTGGGAATTTTTCGAAGAAAGACCTTGATATCAGGTTGTCAAGGTAGCTCATACCAATAGCTTCTGGGTGGTGGCCATTGCCTGCTGGGATTAATCCTTTAGCAATCCAATGTCCAATCAGCTGATCCTTCTCGAAGCTATAACCCTTGGGGAATATAGAGCAATGATCAAAGCATTGTTTGAGGTGATATGGTAAGTGGTGGTATAGAATCTTCACACTTGCTAAAATCACATTAGGTTCATCTTTGAGAGCATGCATCTCGCAAAGCACTTCAGACCAGACTTCTTCACCTTTCCCATTCAATAATGCCCCCAAGTTTTTTGCTGCCATTGGAGTTCCACAACACCTTCGTGCAATCTCCTTACCAATCAGTACCAATTTTTTATCTTCTTGATTGACGATGCCTTGGGGAAGTGCCATGGACTGGAATAACTGCCAGCATTCTTTCTCATCTAGACCAGTCAAGCTGGGTTGACATATCGACGGAATGGTTTGACAGATTTTTTCGTCACGTGTTGTGATGAGAACCTTGCTTCCTTCTCCCCCGGCAAGCAAAGTCGCTTGCAACTTACCCTAGTAGTTGAAATAATCGACACAGAAGTTGTCAATCACCAGTAAGAATTTGTTGTCTTGACGAGTCTTGAGATACTCCCTAAATAATTAAGTAAATGAAGATGTGGCCAGTGAGGAAATAAATCATATCTTATGCGTTTGGTGGCTTTTGTGGTGTGCAATATTTATTGTTTTGGAATACTCAGGTAACTGAGAGCATACGAAGATGATGTAAAATGATTTGCCTAAATTTTTTAATCTGTGGTAATGTTATTAGGGAGTAAATGACTAGTAAGTATGAATTTTAGTTATATACACCTCTTAATTAAGTATCATCATCAATTAGTTAGTGTAGCCTATATATATGCAGGAATGGGTATTATCATCTTCATGACTCTTAATGATTGATTCAAAAGCTGTTACATATGATATATCAACATTGCAGAATGAATAACCCGCTTGTCAATATCTTTAGACTATTTACGAGTAACGTTTGTTTAATTTTAAAATTTGGTGTATGTACTGAATTCACACAACAGACGCAATGTCTAAGGTTTGGCAATTTTTCTAAGATTTCCAAACTTAAAATAAGTATGGTACATACATGATATTTTTAAACTTGGATTCTGTTAATTAATAATGTAGGCGGAAGTCTGCAAGAATGAGTATGATAGTGCATCCACCTATCCTCTGCTTACAGAGATTAACTTCTTCAGGAATTCTTTAATGAAAACCATTTTTAGTTTCTAGTTTTATAAAACAAATATGTTCACTAGCATCATGGATGTACTTTGCTATTTCAAATATTTTAGCTAAGAACTCTGTTAGCTTTCGGTGGCAATCGAGTGGTTCAGGTTGTTTAGCTTTCGATCATGTTCGGATCTAAGTTGTCTTGGGTTGGGTCGGGTTGGGCACTTGGGTTCAATCAGGTTGTTTTTGTTTTTGTTTTTTAAGTTCGAGTCAGGTTGAGTTCGGGTCAGGTGGGTTATTCGAGTAAAGCAAGATTTTCATCATTTTCTTATTTTACATTGAATGGATCGGGTAAGGTCAGTTTGACTTCGACAAGCTATCAGGTAACAAATTTTTTGGGTCAGGTTTGGTCTCGAACCATCTTGGATCAGGTTGAGTTAGTTTGACTTGGTAAAAAAATTGAGTCGGATTTTGCCACCTCTACAGTTGACATATATGATTGGAATCTGATTTAAAATCTGTTAAGATTATAGATACAAATTTACCTTTTGGTCCTCAAAATTCTTAGTGAATATAGACATGTAAAATATCTGATTAGTAGGAATATCCAAATATGCATATTTACTGGTTGTTCATGTAGTATAACAATATGGATGCAAATATCAGGATTTATAACATACCCAAGTTTCAGTAGCATGTCAGCGTCAGTAAAATCACACATCTGACCAGTCATCTCTTGGTATATCTCCTTCGAGGCAGCTTTCCTATCACAAACATCACTAAAAGTCACCCAAGCCCTGAAATCAAAATACGCACAAATTCTTTTATCACTAAAAACCATCTTGGCCAGTACTGTTTTCCCAATTCCGGCCGCCCCGTGAATGGGTACAACTGGGACTTTTGGACTTAAATTCCGGCCCCTTCCACAATCAGACATCAGTAGATCCACAATATCATTTATCTCATTCTTCCGACCTACTGTTCTGATCTGGTTAGTAGACCATGAGCTGGTAAACAAAAGCTGGGAGTCCGAATAAGGCGATTCGGGCATCATCAAACCCTTGAACCTCATTACCATGGCCTGTTGATCTCTAGCAATATCCTCTAGCTTCCGATTTATTTGATCAATGTGTGACAGAAATTCTGGCCTTATGCTCTCTTCACCTCTGAGCCTCAGGGCTTTTCTCCTCTTGGCAGTCTCCTCTAGCTTCTTGTTAATTTTATCGATCTCCGACGCAAACCTCCTCCTCCGTGCCAGACCCCACTCTGAGGTAATCGATGGGAGCTCCCTTTGATACCATTTTCTTTTTTGTGACGTGTCTCTATTGGAGGAACTGGATGAGTTATGTTCGTACAGTTGGAGAGCGGTTTGGTATTCATCAAGGAGATTGTCAGCATCTAATGAGATAGACTTCATCTCGCCGAGCCAGAGCTTGACTAAGTTGTCGTCAATATAGCGGCGTTGCTCTGCATCGGCCAGGAGGGCCTTGATACTCTCAGAAGTGCCTTTGAGGCGCTCAACGTCCTCCTTGACACTGCGGTAGCGTGTTACCTCGCTCTGTACAAGAGAGAGCACACCATCAGTCACCGTCTCAGCAACCTTTTTAACAAAAAAAACAACAATTTTCCCAAGCCAATTCATGGAGACTCGTTTAGTAAGGACCTAAGGATCCAGTGTGCGTGTGTTGGGGCTGGGGATTTAGGGGTTGGGGAAGAGAGGTGAGACGCTTATCACTGCCGCACGGCCTTGATAAGCATGCCACGGGGGGATTCAGAAGCTGGTCTCAATCGGGATTTGAGGAGGTTTGTCTTGGCTGATAGTGGTGAATTTGAATAGTTAAGATGGACAAGGTGGATCAGTTAAGATGGCCCCTTATTGCAGCAAAAGTCAACATGTTCCAGAATCCAAATGGTGAACTTCATTGATGTTGCATTCAATTTTTTTCTTTTTCAAATAAAATATAAGGAGCTCCGAAGCTTCTCTGTACGACTGTACATACGATAGAGGGAATGGAAAAGAAAATTATTAAAGGCCTTTTATGAAAATTTGTTGGAAAAAATGTGGATATCTTTACCCAATGATTTTTTTTATTATTCAATGCACCGTTACTCCTTTAGCTCTCTATTTTTGCACAAGTGATTTAGCGTATAACGATATAGCGGCGATAAAATGATTGATAAATTACAATACCGTTATTTTCTATAAATACATTTTTTAAGCAAAATGTCAAGCTAACATGAAAAGTCAATGCATCATTGCATCTTTAATAACATGGTAAATCAGTAAATCATACAAATCAACATAATTTTCTTGTAAAGTCATAACCTGATCTTGCACATTTCCCTCACATATTCTTTTCCTGATTTACGCTAAAAACAGAAAAAAATGAATAATTAGAGATTTACAAGCAAATTGATAATCCTTGAGTTGAGCAATGCACTGATACAACGTGACCAATGTATTAGTATACTAAAATCGAGAGAAACAATTCCGTTACATTCGCTTTATCGTCGCTATATTTGTTTTATTTGAAAAACTATAGCTATTTAGAAACTTGAAAAAAGGAAAAATCATTTCGTACTCGATTTTTTTTTTGCCAACTAAGATTCCAGTAGCTGAACAGGACTTAAATTTTTGTTATCTTGTTTATTTAGCCATGTTTATCTTTGATACATTTCAATTTGATAGGTAATAAATGTAAATTTTAAAAGACGAGGATGTAAAAGCCCTCATGTGAATTTTAACTTCCAATTAAAATTCAACCAAACAAAATTATTTAAAAAAATTTCTTTTGTTGAGAATAAATAAACTTGTTAAAATAGAGATATAATGGAAAATAACGTAAAATTGAAAAAAAAAAAGTAAATTATACCATAAATAATAAGTTTTTGTTTGTACCAATACCTATGTACCAACGGTAACCTAGAAATGCACTATATTAGCGTTTAACTATATGTTGTAAAAGGATAACAATCAATAAGAAAACAAAACTCATTTCATAAACCTAATTCTACGTAGGTCCCAATTCCCAAATTCAGCTTCAATTTTTTTTTTTGTTTTTGACAAGTAATTTCATTTTCAATTCATATAATCTAATCTAATACACTCATGTTTCGATATGGATACTGTTCATTTCTACAGTAAAAACACTGTCCATGCTACGATAAAATCACTGTTCATATAATCTACTTTTTTCCTGCATAGCTGGTGCTACGCGTGGCAATATTTCTTTTCTTTGCAGAGAAGAGAAGAGACTTAAATAAAAAAAAAGAGAAGAGACGCGTCAGTCAGCTACGTGTCGGCATCACTGTTCATCTAATATATTGTTCATCTAATATACTTTTCTTTTCATTGCCAACACTAGCCTCATCTAATATTAGATTTCTAAGCGTCAGTCAGCTAATATACTCTTCTCGGCATCATGAATTAAGAGAGACATTTCTAAGCGGAGTTATGCCAGAGAGAAGATTAGTGAGATGACAATTTGACAATCATACTTTTCTCACTAATTTGACAATTTTCTTGATGTTTGGTTGCTGGTCTGTACTCTTCTCTAGCTTCTTTTTTTGTTTTCTCAATTTTTTTTTATCTTTGTGCTTTCTTTCTTATGCTGCTAATTTATATTGCTTGGCGAGTCACAAGAGAGAAGACCGAAGCGAAGAAAAGGAGCCAGGAAATCAACACGGTAGCAACTCGACGAAAGGAGAGGCGAAGCGACAGTAAGAAGGCAGCAAGAGCGAAAATGGACAGAAGCGTCGATGCAGAAAAAATGAAAGAAAGAAAACAAAAGAGGGAAAAATGAAGAGAAGCAGTGGAGACACGCGTCCAGCAAGGGAAGTAACACGCGACAACGGTGAGGTGAAGGAGACCAAAAGAAATCGCGAGGTCAAGGGAAAAAAGAAAAATCACATTGTAGAATGACGGGTACACTTATTTCTTACCTCTTTGTATTATAATATGCTATGTTTTATTTGTTTATTTAGTGTATAGCTTCGCTTGCATTATTCACAGTAGTTCCAACACTAGCCTCATTTGTAAATATTATCAACGTTCTTTTTGTTCTGGGTTGTTTCAAAGAGAGGTCACGTGTCGAAGCGGCATTATGCGGCTCGAGTTTTCACCGTACCTTAAGCATCATGCGCCGTTCGGTGCCATACGTCATGCAGCGAGACCCGCGACAGCAGCAGCATCAGCATCAGCGTCATGCGACAGCGTCATGCAACAATATCATGCAGCAACGTTAGCGTGTTTTTGCGTCATACGACAGCATCGTGCAACAGCGTCAAGCGGTAGAGTCATTCAGCAGCATCATGCGGCAGCGGCAGCGTCATTCGGCAGCAGACGACGTCATGTAGCGGCATCATGTGGCGGCGTCATGCAGCGGCGCCATGCGGCGGTGTCATGCAGCAACGCCATGCGGCAGCGTCAGCGTCAGCGTCATGCGGCAGCGACAGCATCAGCGGCAGCATCAACGTAATGCGGCGGCGGCATCATGCAATAGCGTCATGCGGCAGCGTCATCCGACAACATCATGCGACAAAATCATGTTGCAGCGGCAACGTCAACATCATGCAGCAGCAGACAACATCATGCGGCGGCATCATGCGACGCAGTCATGCGGCAGCGTCATGCTACAACATCAGCGTCTGCATCATGTGGCGGCGTCATGCCGCAGGGTCATGCGGCAACGTCAGCGTCAGCGTCAGCGCATTGTTGCATCATGCGGCAGCGTCAGCGCGTTGTTGCGTCATGCGGCGACGTCATGACGGTACATTATGCATGCCGCATTGGCGCATGACGCATAATACATGAGGCATGACGATACATTACGCATGACACATGCGGCAGCGACAGCATCAGCGTCATGCGACAGCATAATCCAGCAACGTTAGTGTGTTTTTGCGTCATGCGGCAGCGGCAGCGACAGCAGCAGCAGAAGGCGTCATGCTGCAGGGTCAGCATCAGCATCGTGTAGCGACATCATGCGGCGGCATCATGCGACAACGTCAGCTTCAGCGTCGTGCGGCAGCGGCAGCAGCAGCGTCAGCGTCATGCAGCATCAGCGCGTTGTTGCGTCAGCGTCAGCGAGTTGTTGCGTCATGCGGCAGCATCATGCAGCGACATCATGACGGTACATTACGCATGCCGCATGAGTCATGACTCATGTCACATATCGCATGACACGGCGCATGGCAGCATGTCGCATGACGGACATCAGTCATAACGCATATCGCATATCGCATGACGCACGACTCACGATGCATGGCAGCATGACGCATGATGCATCACACATGTAGCATGACGGATGACACTTGGCGCATGATGCATGAAGAATGTCACATGAAGCATGGCACATGATGCATAACACAAGACGCACGACACATGGCGCATGACGCATGTTGCATGGCGCATGACGCATGTTGCATGATGCATGACGCATCACCCATGATGTATGATGCATGGCGTGAAACGCACGACGCATGACGCAAGCCACATGACGCATGGAAATTCACGCATATCGCATGAATGACAAGTCTTTCATTTTTTATTAATATACTTATGTCTCATCGGCCGCCACTATTCATAGCTTTTCAGTTCTTCCCTGCCATTACTTTTTTTGTTTTTTATATTAATTAAACGATTTATTATAATTTTATTATTGTAATACGAAAGTTTAAATTTTAACTTTTTCGCGCGAAGCGCGAGTACGTATATCTAGTTAATAACAAATTCTCAAAGAGAAGTAATAGCTTGGTAAAGAGAAGGAAGGTCACAAATTTATGTGATACGCGTTGTATACGCCCGTCTTCAAACGTAGGGGTCACCATGACATGCAATGCACCACCCGTGCACGGATCCGAATCTGCTGTAGCGCAGTATCGCGCTACAGCAGATGGACGGTTCGGATCGACCGCCAATTTCGCGATCGATCGCCAGAGATGGAAATCAGGGGACCTTTATATTTGGCACGAATCTTGATGCAATCAGTTTGCGATCGGACGGTTCTGGTGCTGCGCTACACCGTCCCGCGCAGCACCAGATCCCATTCCCCCGTGAACAAGTATCTTTTGGTCTGTGTTCACACTTCCATGTTGGTCGGAATAAGATCTTCTATTGCACTGCACATCCAGCGCAACATATTTGGGCCTCTATTTGTGTCAAGATTTGTGCAACTCAAATTTTATAAAAACAGCCCCCTGATTTTCATCGTAGGCGATCGATTGGTGTTGAGCATGCGATCCAGGCCATCCAAACGTGCAGTGCAGTAGAGCTGTCAATGAAACCCTTTTGGTCGTTTATCCAATATGTATGGTATCCACTAAAGCGGATATGGGTAAGATTTTTTCGTTATCTTATCGGACATGGATATGGCCGCATGCGTAAGAAAAAATTTCATTAACTTATCGGGCAAGGATACAGGTAAGAGCTATATCGTACCCGTTATGCATTGAGTAAATATATATTATAATTTATTTCATAGCTTGAAAATAATTAACTAAATTAAAATTAGAAAAAATCTGCATTTCTATAAAATAAAATAAAAACCTTTAAATCGTTGAAATATGCATGTCTTGTTTTAGTATTACATAATGCATCATGTATATTGATAAAGAAATTAATTTGCATTATGTTTCTTTGATAATGTTTCATTAGTAAGTACTAAATAGTATATTTTTTTAGTGACAAATGTCAGGAGAATAAATTTTGTGACTTTTGTGATATCTAGGACGTTATTTATTGTTGTATTTTAGTAGTATATATTTATTTGATACTATTAATTTGTCAAATTCATACAATGTTTTATTAAATTTTATCTTTTTTTTACCCATTATCTACCATTACCTATTTTGTTACCCGAAATTTTTGACGGGTATGGATAGAGTATGAATAAAAAAGATTTAATGAGTGTGGGTAGAATATGGATAATTTTTTTGTAATGAATATGAATATGAAAATATCTCTACCTGTACCCTACTAGACCCATTGACAACCATACACACAAGAGCGGAACCACCCTAGGTGCCGATCTGGACCTTGGCACCTGCTTGGCCCAGAGAAAATCAATAATTAGCCCTGGAATTTCAACAGGTCGGCACCTAGTACACCTAATCTATTTGATGTACTAAATTAAATCTTCCGTATCACGTCATTGGTGCATCTTTTTTGGGAGGCAATTTCATTGAATTCTGCACGTACAAAAAATTAGGGGTGTGAACGGATCATATATTATTCGATTTTATTCAGATTTGTATTAAAAAAATAATAAAAATTATCTGATTCGTATTCGTATTCGAAGATATCTGTATTTGTATCTGTATTCGAAAAAATTTAAAGGATAAAGATAGGATTTGGCTATCATCTATCTGTATCGATCGTTAGCTATTATCTAAGAGTATTCGAAATTATCCATGATATATGTATTCGATATTATCCGATTGTATCTAAATTCATAACAAAAAACAGTTCTTAACAAAATGAGTATAAAAGGGTACAAAAGCAGAAGCATGCTCTTAATAGTTGTTGGGTTGTGGCAGCCGCTATAAAATACAACCCTTAATAGCTGTTGCTAGGAAGAGTCCGGTATTAAAAATCTTTTATAGTTGTTGCTGGGAAGGACCCGATATCAACTTTCAATGTTAGTTGTTCATTTTTTATTATAACCAGTAAAAATGATAATAATTAAATAATATAATTTTAATGGAATAGATGAGTGAGCCCCAGTCAAAAAAACATCTGACATCCGTGCAAATCATAGCTGTCAATGGAACATATGTCATCTGTTTTTATTTTTTATTTTTGCTAATTTTTAATAGCGGATGTTTACTAAAGTTCGCTATATAAAGTCTCCTTTAATATTTGTTATTCGTAAGGTCCGCTATAGAAAGCAAAACTTAATAATTGTTCATTTGTAAGGTCCGCTATAGTAAGTAATCATTAATAGTTGTTCATTGTTAGAGTCCGCTATAGAAAGTGACATTTAATAGCTGTTCATTGTTAAGGTCCGGTATAAAAGCTTCCACTTTTAATAGCGGGTGCTTCAAATCTTTAAAAGCCCACCCCTTTAACACCAACCCCCAGCCGCTATTAAAGACTTTCTTTAGCAGGTATAATAGATAAAAAATGTAGTAGTGGGTGAAAATAGAGCAAACTCAAGTTACTAAAATTATACTCTTAAAAATTATCAAAAAATATCTAAATTTTTAATGATTATTTTTAATATTTTTAAGAAATATTAAATGACAATCAAATTACATGAAATTAGAAACACAATTGGTCTATAAACTTAAAAAATATATTTATATTATTTTTCTAATATTATTATGAATTTATTTAAAAAGGTATTGTTAAAATAGCTATGCCAAGTGATCCCTCCTAACATCAGCTATCATTTTTGTATATTTTTTTTTATTAATTTCTAAATACTTTGGATTGCATGAACAACATACTAATAACCTGATATTATTAATAAATTTATGAATATTCTTATATTATTAAAAACTTATGAAACCTTTTCTTTTATTAAATTCTATCTTTATAGACATTAGTGCATAAAAACAGGTGAACTATAATTGTATTATTTTTTTAAGAGTAATGTTGGTGTACATCCAAAAATAATGTCCATACAATTTTATTATACATCCAGTGGTTATTATCACATCATTAGAGATTTATTAAGTTTCTATTTTTTGTCATGAACTTCATTAAATAAGGACACAATTGGCACATAAAAAGTTATAAATAGAAATGATTTAACCAATTTATATAGGAGGGTAAAAAAGGAAACCACTTAATTAAAACGTGAACCACTATTTAATTAGCAATAAATACAAGGAGAAAAAAATCATATGCTTGATGTGATGATAGGGCATACCGTTTTTTTTTCAATCATGTATCGGCTATGATTGTTTTAATATTTGACTATCAGATTTGCCGTTGGATCTTTCTCTAACAAAATTTGAACCGGAGTTTTGTGTTTATATTTTATTTTTCTGCATTTATAGATATAATTTTTCAAACTTTTATATTCGCATATACTAGTTTTTCTAATGTTCCACTTTTCTAATATGTCAAACAATTATTTTTTTCTTATACGCTTTAATTTATAGGATAAAAAAGTTTGTGGTCAAATAAATAATATTTACCAAAAAATGGTATTACGTAAGTAATATTATTTTTACTCTTATTAGTTTCCAAAAAAAATGAATATTATTTGAAAATACTATTGATTGCCACGGATGAGTCGTTTACAATCTTGAAAATGTTATTAAAAAACAAAGTTTGAAATTAAAGTTTTAATTTAAACAGTTCAAGAATTCAAAACTATTAAAATATGAATAAGTTCTTATTAGAAAAGAGTATGTCGTCAAAATAATGTCCCATACTAAAAAACTTTGTTTGTTTTCAATAATGATCAATATTCATGTCTATTTGATATTGCATTTGAAAGATGTAATAAATTAATTTAATTATACCTTAAATATGATTAAAAAATAATTCATGTGGCATATGGTTCAAATATTGCGTTATATGCAACATATGTTACACACGTTAGTATCAATATTCGTATCTATCAATATTTAATATTTATACACTTCAAAGATTTCCTTAAGAGACTTCACTTAACGATTCAACATAAAAAATCAACCAAATATAACTCATGATATGCAAATGACTTTACTATCCTTGTACAATCAATGGTGGAGATTAGAAATGTATACTAATTTTGGATGTACAATAATTTTGAATTTATACTAGAATTACCCATTTTTTAAATCATACCTTTTAACTTCACCGAATTATTTTCAAATCAGAAACTTAGTAGTACAATCCACTCCTCATATAACTTGCTACATTTGGCACGCATTAAAATACTTAGCAGATAGAATAAGGCCAAGCTCTAGGGTTCTCAAAACGGGGCGGGTCGGGTACCCGTGGATTCGACCCGTCCGGATCCACGGATCCACGGGTACGGCGGATTCACGGGTACGACGGGGCGGGTATGAACGGGTCCGAACCCAAAACCTCCAACCCGACCCGTGATAAACCCGGGCGGATAGGGTCCGGGCGGGTCCAGACGGGTCGGGCACGGGTACGGGCAGGTCGGGTCTGATCCGTCCAACTTTTTGAATTTTTTGAATTTTTTTGATTTTTTTGGAATTTTTTTGTATTTTTTTGAATTTTTTTGAATTTTTGCACGGATCTACGGGTCGGATCCACGGGCGGGTCTTGAGACGGGTCGGGCACGGGTCTACACGGGCACGGGTTTAGACGGGTTTGAAGAATTTGGAGTCAACCCGACCCGTGATAGATTCGTGGATCCGGAATCCGCGGATCCGGACGGATCCGGGCACGAGTACGGGTCAGGCACGGACGAGTAGACCCGCCCGAATTTTTTTAAAACCCTACCAAGCTCAGTAAACCGGAAGTGAAAGGCCAACAAACATAGTAGGAAATGACTTGGAACTTACGAGGAAGGTAATTTCCCCAAAAATTGTCAACAGGGTAAGAAAAACAACTATTTTCTTTACCAGTGTAACTCTATCCACGTGTCGCACACGAATAAATATTTGATGTAGTCATAATTTAATTTGTATAAAAAGAATAAATAGCTGTCGTTAATTAAAAAAGTTATGAGGTATAAAGAAAAAGAGAAAATTATTTATTTGTCATCTAAAAATTCAGAAATTGATCAAATGTCACTACAAATTTAAAAATTAATAAAATGTCATTAAATTTTCAATGAAATTAAATTACTGTTACTAACATAATTTAAATTTAATTTAAAAATATATTTTTTCTAAATGGCCAAAATATGCCTCCTCTCTCCTCCTTTCCCCATCTTCTCTCCTCCTCTCTCTCCCCTCCCATTAAATTGCATTTGCCGCATCTCACGGCAATGGGAACAACCTCGTCACCTACGACAACGGGTCTGTTTAAGGTTTGATGATGAGTGAATAGATAAGTTTACAAATATTAAAGTAGATTTGAAATGCCCTGTTGTCTTCCCCCTATTTTCCCAGCACAAGGAATATGCATGGTTTTTAAGGAATATCAGGGGTATGAAAAACTACTTTCTCAAGCAGGACTTCCTAGGTGGTATGAAAAACTACTACATAACCAAAAGCTAAAACATGAAATTATTATTAAGGAACAACAGGGGCTACTTCCAAAAGTACCAAAATTTCGTCATCGAACCCAACTTAAATAAGCAAATAGGACACAGTTTTAGGAAATTTCAACTTCAATAAAAAATCCTTTAGCTTTGAAAGGTTCTTGAGATGATATTACAGGAGAGGTGAAGCAATTATTGTGTAATTGATGAGCAATTTCAGGAGTATTATGCAAAAGGCTAAGTCCTATACCAAATAAAATCAAGCAGACTAGACTTGAGGTAGCATTGAACGTTTCGCACAACCGACTTATTGGCCGATTACCAACTGGTAGCATTTTTCAAACTCTGGATCAAAGTGCCATTGATGGCAATCTCGGCATTTGTAGCCCTCTAGTTTTTGAACCATGCAGAATGGATGTTGCAGCGGAAACAACCTCGTCACCTACGACAACGGGTCTGTTCTATGACAGCGGATCAGACTATGAGTGCAGATGCAATTTAATGGCAGAGGGAGAGAGGGGAGGAGAGAGGGGAGGAGAGAAGAGAGGAGAGATATTTTGATCATTTAGAAAAAAGATATTTTTAAATTAAACTTAAATGATGTTAGTGGCAGTGATTTAATTTCATTGAAAATTTAGTGAAATTTTATTAATTTTTAAGTTTGTGATGGCATTTGATTAATTTCTGAACTTTGAGATGACAAATAAATAATTTTTTCAAAGATAAATGGAATCGTATCCTCTGCCCCATATTTTATGTGTGCTTATGCATTAATGTCCGATTAGATTTGAAAAACTGACCACTAATTATAAGATTCAAAAGAATTTTTGTATAATAAAATTAGTTTCATTCAAATTTAATCCGAAGATTCAGACGCAGAAATCATTCATACAAAAATGAATGCATAGAAAATCGTTAGAAAGAAAAATAATGCAAGTTTCAATTGATAGGAAAGGAGGCCCATTAGCTCCGGCCCGGTGATCGATTTCAGGTGGACTGTAGTAACTGGATTTATAATTGTAAGTTTGATAGTTACTTTTTAGCTTATGTAAGATTTTTGTTTGACTGAAACCCGTAGGTAGCTTAGGTAAGAATTGAAATGGGGCTATTTTGTGAGTCTTAAATCCACTGATTGTTTTATCATGGGATAAGATGTTTAGTGTCGGGCCTTTTTATATTTGAACATACAAATTTAATTAGAACTTAAATTAGAAAATTTAAACAGGAATTAAACCATTAAAATAAATATATAAAATTGTAGGCGCTGACAGAGTGGGCCAGTCGATCAGAAAGTCTGCCACACGAAAGGCCACACACTTTCATCCCGTACACCCCATCCCACTATCCCTGTTCACTTTTCAATGCTACATGATAAAACTAGGTATGCAGACGCGCTCTGCGCGTATCATGGTATGTGATACGTGTGTTGAGAAATATTTATTTGTGCCGAGTAATTGTGAAGTTAGGTATGTGTGGCAAAGAGTTGATATGGATGATGGCAGAATAGATTGTCATTCTTATCAATTATAATGACCTAAGTCTTTCCGTAGGTGTTCATCTTGTTGTTGTACGTCGAATTTAGCTCGTTAGCTTTGGCAACATGAGGAGATTTTTCCTATTTTTTATAAATAGAGAATCGTCCTAATTAGTGTATCAAACTAAGAAGGGACCTCCAGTAATAGTACATAGATATAACTAAAAAATAAGATCGAAAATAGAATAGTACCGCTTCTGACATGGTTTTCCACTTATCACTACCAACTTCTACATAAATTTAAATTATTGCAGAAAAACAAAAAGAATTTTAGTCACAAAAAAGGATATTTGAAATCTGACGATCAACAGACAAAGATGTACTAAATTGATGATTGTAACTTGCAACAAATACCGATCTGGTGTTAGGATTCTTCTCCTCAAAAGTCTTCCTAAATACTCCTCCTGAAATTAAAACTAAAGACGAAAGCTAGCTCCATGTTAAATTAAGCATAATGGTCATAATTATCTAAATACATGATGCTTGAATGAATCATACCTCCGCAGTCATAATTCTGGAGCAATGTAGTGACAATTTGGCGGGTGGAGTCATCATTTTCTACCAGTAGCAAATTGAGTACTATTAGCTGACAACAATATATTTTATTTTGGAGCATCATCGCGAATTCAATTTAATATGTTTAATCTGTTTTCCTACCCTTTTCCTAATAATATTTTCAGCAAATTCAGTTTCAATTCATGTGGCAAATTCAACAACATGCATTTCCACCCAAAAAGCAAGATATGTACAATACAACTTTCAAACTCAACCCTTTCAAAGGAGACTGACATCATTTATATCTTGCAAGTATCTCATTTGTTCATTGGTAAATAAGATGTCAGTTATGTTGTTGTTCTTTTATGTAAAATAACAATATATTTGTTGACAAACAATATCAAGCCATCAATCAGACTCCTCTAAGCATAATCCACTCTGTGATTGACCAATAAAAATGTAACTATCACAAAGTCAGTCCATAAATTTTACGATCAAAGAAAGATGTAATTAAAGCTTGCAACAATTCGAACAAAACTATGGAAGAACATCTATTCTCTCATTTATCATCTCAAATCCCCTCTTATCCAAAAGTAAATGAAAATACACAGTACACTAATCTTAGTGTATATGTTATATTTGTATCCCGCAACATACATCAAACAATGATGTATCCTTCCTTAATTCAGCCCAATCATCTACCAGCTTATACAACGTTCCTGCTACTAGTGTATTTACTTGTACAATTTCATTACTGAACCATGGTAATTTTTTTTACCAATAAAATAGAGATAAAGAAATGATACTAAATTTGAAAAGAAAAAAACTGACCTTGTAAAAAAACAGTTGTTCATATAGAGATTTTGACCATTAGAATATTTTCTTTGACGTGTTGTATTTCCTCAAATCAATACAAAACTCAAGCACAAATGATAAGCGATGTTTGAAAGTTGTATTGTGAAGTGCTGATGAGAATGAAATGAATTCGAATGTTTTGCTGATGAGTGCTGCTGGCTATGGGCGCATGGAGTGTTGCCATGCATTTTCTTAGAACATGGAGCATATGTGTAAGTGAAACTATAACTATGCATAGATAATAAAAAAAAGTATGTTAAATTGGAAAAGATGAAATCTAATATAAATAGATAAAAACTCAAAATCAAATATCACAAAGTTAAACGCATACAATCTTATGACAATCTTCTCACCTTTAACAGCAATGCAAGATAAACAATAAACGTTATTCATAATAACCTTTAACAGCAATGCAAGATAAACAATAAACATTATTCATAATACTTTAATTTTAAAAAAAAATTGCCGAAGGAAAGAATTGCAATACATAAACGATTAACCTGAGAATTCTAATAATGTAATTAGTGATGCGCGCAACACAACGCAAAGGAAGTTTTGTATTGACCTTTCACCATACAATCTGTCTGGTGATAATTTTTTATCATGCCAGCTTTGTCAACATCATCATCAGCTACTTTTTTTTCAGACAAATCGAAGATAAAATAGATTAACATGATTGATTGGAGAAGTTGTAAAAGGATAGGTGGACCTGAAGTAGAACAATGTCAGATTGCAAGGAGGCTATGAATTAATATGATTTATTGATCCTCGATGCTTAGTTCCTTCGATTTGTCGACCTATGGCGGATTCTGGAATAAAAGCACAAAACAAAGAGATTAGTTAGTTGATCAGGAACATGAAAGAAATAAAACAAAGCAAAACAAACACAAATAAACCAATTCTATTTCCAATTAAGCACGATTTGTCCCCAGCCACATTTAATGAAAATTAAAATAAGGCTAAAGATATAACCTTGACAGAATGTTGAGATCACAATTGCTAAAGTACTTCCCATGTAAAATCTACAGTGCTCGCATATTATATATCTCCAACAACATTTGGCTTCTTCTTTGCATTTGTAAAATCCATCCCCACAGAAAAAAGAGAGATCAATATGCTGAAACAAATAGTGCAAGGAGCAAAGACGAAACAAATTCCAGCTTAATGACGCAGCAATAACTTCTTAAATAATTGGTCACAACCATTCACCTTTTTCCAAGAATGCTTGGTTGAAAATAACTTCATTTTTTCTTATATTTTGCTTGATTTATGCTTGTTTACTCTTTTTCTGAATTGACAACAGCTAAGGCTCTCACACCAGTATCCAGTACAGTAATATGTCATTTGCCACTCCTTATACACATGTTGTATGCAATAAAACAAAAAGAAGGCATACTTTTAGACAGCACACATAATTATTCGACTTTACCTTGCACGCATCCTCGACGATTTGTCAATTTATCTCCAAATGTGATCTCCTTGTGCTTTGACATCAAGCTACCAGGCAACTGCACATGATATTAAGTCGAACTCAAAATCCTTAAAATTTTATTCAAACAATCTGATGTGATCAACCACAGTACCTAATGAAACAAACAATGAGCACTTTAATTTATGACAATATTGACCGAAGAAGCAATTCAACTAAAAAATCAAAACTCACTTGTAGAAAGAATAAGGACTAATTCTTTACCAGTGAAGATCAGCTATCATAAATGGAAGATATCTCATTCCATTGAAACAATTTAAACAAAAGAGAAAGATTTGGTATTATATTAAATTTAAAAGAAATAAAAGATCAAGAACATATCAAAGATCATAGAGGCGGTGCTCCCTGTCTCAGGAGCCAGAGATCAAACTGCCCATCAGAGCCAGCTCGTAACTCTCATCCCTCATGTCTCATCGACCGTCACCGCTCACAGCATCACAGCCAGCCTTGGCTTTAGGAAGCAGAAATTTGAAGAGCGGGTTCTGAAGGCGGCGCTGCTCCCTCCTCGTTCCATTCAACTCGTAGCTCGGCAGTTAATCCCGACTATAGAAAGCACAAAATGACGGAGGCTCATAGTACTCTTTCTCCCCTGGCCAGGGGAAAAAAAGAGAAATTTGATAACTCCAAAACACTATTAGATAAGAGAATGTAATCAAGCAAGGTAAATAGTTAACCTTTAGTTAGTCCTTTAGTACGGGACAGATCAACAGAGAAAGGCTTCTCTGGATCAAGTTCAGAGCGGACCTTATCGGGTAGGCGGGCCAAGAATTTGCTCCGAAGCGAGGTAACCGACCTGCTACGGCGCGGCCGTGATGCTGTGCTGTCATTCAAAAGCGGCTCGCTGATCTCTCCTCCTCCGCTCATCGGAGAGTGACCTTTTCTTTATTTTTTTCTCACTTCTATTGTTTGTTAACCTTTCTTTCTTTTATACGCATCCGTGGAAGGAACAGGAACAGGAATAGGAACGGTAACCCAGACCGCTGACATATAAATTAACGATCGATGATAGTAGAAATTGGAGAGGAGAAAGAAAGAGACAGAGAAGACAATCGAAAAAACCGAAGAAGAAACAGAGAGAGATTCGAGAGAACGGATGAAGAAAGTTTTGTTTCGCAGACGACGAAGAAGGCAAGAAGCGAAAGCCACGCGTCATGGAAAAAAAACTCCAGCAAAAATAAAAAAGACACGCGTACAGCAGAGAAAATAAACAGAAAAAGAAAAAATATTGTTCATTCAATGAACAGTAAAAATGTTCGACAATGATAAATTGTATGTATGGGGTCCGAATCTGCTGCTCGTAAATCCCTGCTTGCTTCCCTGCTTGTCTTTGATCCGACCGCTCGATCGTCACGGACGGCTGTGATTTGATTCAGGGGCAGATGCTTTGGCCGTTAGATGAGTTTTGAACGGTTCAGATCGAAACAAGCAGGGAAGCAAGCAGAGATTTACGAGCAGAAGATCCGGTTCCGATAAAATGGGTGCGGCGCTCTCCTTCTCTCTCCAATTCCAATCTCTCTCCCCTTTTGTTCTCCTCTCAAACCTCTGCGTGTGGGATATGTTATAAGTCCTGAGTCTCTGGCTCGACTTCTGTAAAGTTTATGTCAGATTCGGTTCTGATTCGGTCCTTAATAAGATTTTGAAATAGTCGAGTCTTATAAGGACCGGATCTTATTCCAAAAATACATTCCTCTATTTATCTGGCCCTTTCAAGTTTCGACTTCATCCGGCCCTGATCCGACCCTCTACAATCCTTATCTACGCCAATCTCTCAAACATTTATCAATTCTTTCATAATTAAAAAAAATTAAAAAAAGAGACAAGCCTTATTATCCGGTCCTTATCCGACCCTCTGCAATTCCGAGAGCCTTGATAAGGACCGAGTCTTAGAGAAGTCGGCTCTATTTTTTTAAAACAAAACTCGACCTCTATTAAATCCTCTTCAGATCCCATCCTTACCGATTTTTGTAGGTCCTCTAGCGTTGTGATCTCCCGTAAATTAGAGAAGTCAGATTACAAGCAAGGCGTTCCCCTGTGGCTGTGCGGGTGATTGATTGGGTCTTCCCTTTTCCCTTCCCTTGTCGTCTCTGATTGAGAAGGTATATTTATCCCCCCTCTTTTTGGTTTTATCATTTATGTGTTGGGTTGTCAATCGAACTTCTAGGCCGAGTCTTCTCTTGTACATGTGCTGTTTGAACCACCCCTGCATCGGTATCAGTCTGTGCCGGTGTTTTATCTACCCCTTCGCGGATTGTAGAATGCTGGACAATCGGCTTAACAGTACCAGTGCCAATTTTGTATACTGGCACAGCTCGGAAATTTTCAGGATCTAAGTGGGAAAAATAGATTAAAAAACTTTTTATTTGACGGTTGGGCCCTGCTGGAAAGTTTTAATTGGAAACTAGTAACAACTATGTGTTGGGCTGAGAATTAAAAGTTGAAATTGATTAAATAGTGGGCCGAATAAATATGCTTCTTTCCTAGAAAATTTGATCATTTTCGCAGCATACTTGGAAAGTTTCCATGGTACTGAGTTTACCCTTTGCCACTATTATGGTTTCCACTGATTTTTGTCCTCTGTAGTGAATCACTGTATTTTCATTCATTTCTGATCTTTCCAAGAACTGTTTCCTTTCGCAACCAATGTTTACGGTATTCTGTTAGTCCAAAGTTCTGTTATCTGCATGTTATATGTGGTATGGTGGCAAAATTTAAACATCACCAGTACTGCATAATTCCGAAATTGACTTAAATGAGCTGTTTCAAAGATGACATTCATAAGTCATAACTCATAACATTTAAATAGAACTTATGTCCAGACCAACCATCCCGCAATCTATGCCTGCGGATTCTGTATATTTTTCCTATGGGTATTCTTTGCTGCTGTGAGTTCTATAGTGTGTCCGCAGTTCACTTGGTGCTTTGCAAGTTCAAAAGGCAATTATATACATAGTATCTCATGTTTGTTGGTGCTTTTGGCATGTCTATTACTTATTAGATGACTTGTTGTTGAAAAATTTTAACAACTTTTTAGACTTCAGTACAGGCATGTTGTGTTTCTCAAATTGTGCTTCACTCAATTGACATCATAAACAGAGGCGGAGCTATATGAGGCCAGGGAGGGGCAGCCGCTCCACTTTGGAATTTTTTTTGCAATATAAGTTTGTGTATTTGTACGATTTGTTAATTTTTTTTGCAAAATAACCATATATATTTAAAAATGTGCATCATTTTGCCCCCTTGGAAAAAAAGTAATAGATAGATCTTGCCCCTCCTTGACGAAAATTCTGAATCCGCCCCTGATCATAAATTCACTTAATGGCCGAATATTATTACCACAGTCTGTATTTTCTACTTCTAAATTGATGACCATTGGATTTGTCCCTGTTTCAGCTAGTAATTTGTGCTTCTTTTTTTTTACTATTTTTCTAGATAGCTTAAAATGACAACTTTCCATGAGTAGTAACTGGAAGAATAGCTCGCTTCACTTCAGCATGGGTGCTCTAGGAAAAGGTATGTGTATAACTCAAAGTTGATGATAATTTAACTAATGATTTGTGCATCACTTCCCTAACAAGCTATCTCAAAAAAGTTTCTTGTTTGCCTAACCATGTTTTTCTTTCTTTTTCTCTTTCTGAAGCTTTTATACCTGTCAGCCCTCATATACACCCAGCCTCGGTATATGCCCCCTCGAAGATAATAAGCGCTGATATAACTGAGCTTGTCATCAGTGAGGGCTGCATAATAAAAGTAAGCTTTCTTTTCTTCATTATATTATTTTGTCTTACAATTTATTTAATATTAAATAACTCACGTAATAATACTTCAAACACTCAACAGAAAACCATGCAAGTACAACACTTTAGTTGAGGAGGTTGAAAGTGTTCAGTATGTCGCCAAGTTTGGCAACATCGAGGGGCTTGACCACATAAGCATCTACACCAGCCTCAACAAACGCCTCACTAGCATGTTCGTCAGCCGTAATTGCCACAATTTTGGCTTTGACTCCCTTCTCCTCAAGAGCTTTGGTAGCCTACAATAGAGAAAATTAATGTTAATATTTAGCAAAAATAATTAAGAGAGTTTTGTAAAACATTATTATGAAGCAAGATAGCATTAGATTTTATCTCTTGGAGCTTTATTTATAGTTTAGGAACTCTTGTATCATGAAAGTAAAGATATTGTAATATATATTTTCTTCAATGCTTGTATCCATTGGTGTGTTGAAAATGGATTTTGAAAAGAAAATAGAGAAGAACTAGATGTTTATAAACCATTCTATAGGCAACCTAGCACAATTCTACTTGTTCTCAATTCAATAGCATTCAAGGTCCAAAATAAAAGAAAAAAACATAAGTACAGAGAGACTAAAGTTAGTAGATACTTTGTTTCGGACATTGTAACAATTAACTAAGTTGCAAGAGCTGTTGCATTGATTTGGTACAATATATAGGCTGTCCACAACTTAAAATTTGTACAACACTGATTTGGTACAATCTATGGGCCGCCTACAACTTAACATTTGTACAACACGTAAGAGTCAACTTAAAAATGAAGGTCCTCCTTGATACAATCTATAGGTCGCTCATAACTATTACAAGTCATTTTAGTATATTTTGTTGAAAATTCAAGAAAGAAAAATATTCCCAAACTTGTATTAATTTATAGTCGTCAATACTAACAGAAATAGGAAGTGTTGGCCGTTTGCTAATGCATGTTGGACTGAGCAATTAGCTCAGTTTAGTTAACTGTTAGTAATAGCTTTCAGCATTCTGATATTGCATTGGAACTAGTCATTGAAAACTCAACGTTCGACTATAATAACATTTCTGTCAGTTATGACATCAGGTACTAACAGTATAGGAACTCGTCAAACGCAATTCATTAGGACCCTCATCTCTACCGTGCAGCATCAAATCAATACTCTAGATCTCTTGCGCTGCACTGCTTGACAGTCCATGAACTGCAGGAGGTAGGGTTTTATAATTTTTGGTTTGCACAAATCTTAATTCAAATAAAGAGTTCTGATCTGCTGGCGGTATGTGTCGCGCGGTAGGTGACCTGTTCCGAAAATATATTAAGAATCTTGTTTTGTTGAATGAAATTTTTAATATATTTAGAATTTCGAAAATTTTGTATTTTGTACTTAAATGTTACTCACTTTTCTTTGTTTCTAATTCCACTAAATCATTTATCTTAACACATCAATAACGAAGTTTTGACTTGAAACCGAGATTGCATCAAGTGGTATTATAGCAAGTTCAACAACCATCTTTATGCTTGTGTGAAGTTGTGTCTCCGACAACTGTCAATCATCAACCACCTCTACCTTGTGTAAAGTTGTATATTTGACAACCAACTATCATCTATAAATCACCAATTCCACATTACCTTTTCAAGGCTAATGGATGATCAATCTATTATTGCTCTTCTTGAACAAATGCAAAAGAACACTGAAGCAATATTACAACGCATGGAAGACAACCAGTGTCATATGAATGACAACCGACGTCAAACAACCATTCAAGCAATTGCACGTCACCTACAATTTATGGATGTTATCATGACATGAGTAAACACGAGTATCAATCGAAACCGAACCAATCCTCCCGTGCAAAAAATAGTTCTATCCGATTTAATGATTAGAAATAGTGTTATTTTTTTGTTATCTCAATGACATGAAAATAATGTTCCTTTTTCTATCCGGAGTAAAAATATTATTTGGATTATAAACTTGGAATAGTGATGAATACAATGAATAAAATAGTGAATTGTTTTTATTTTGTTTAACTGGTAATTATAATATAATATTAATAATTAAATTATAATATCGCCATCATCATAATAACAATAATAATAATATAAAATAATAATATAATAACATAATAATATGCTTTATCTTCTAAAATAATAATGAAATAAAATGATAATAGTGATTATATAATATAATGTTGATAATTATGATAATATTAATAATAATAACAATAATAATAAATTATTTTCGCTAACCTTACACAATTGCTAACAATACTAAACCAATAATTGATGAATTAGCGAATTAGTAACTATATGACGCTAGTTTAGAATAGCTATTTCATATTTGAATCTCTCTAATGTTGGTTCAGATTTCAGAAGAAAAAAAAATTGTAATTCATTGTCACATTACAAAACTAAGAATTATTACTTCTATATAATTATACATAAATTCATTTAGCGCAGTCAGTACCGTCTCTACGTATCTGCAATTAGTCTGTCTAGAAGCCACACGGTTTGACACATAGTATGGAATCCTAGTAGATCTGCATGGACGTATGCTTTTTCGTCAGGATGCGGAGATGCGCATATTCAAAAGATTTATATAATACTAAATCGTGACTGTTGATATCTGATCCGACGATTTAGATCAAAAAACAGCTTTCTGCTGCACAAGTAGTGCAGCAGAGGATTTCCTTCTGGCATGGAAGCTGTTTTTCTGCCGCGCAGCACCTACGGATGGCCCAGATTTTATTCAGAAGATCTGATATTATAAAGTTTATTTTGTACGAATTTCGATGCAAATCAAACATTGAAATTTGCTGCACAACACGCACAGTATTTTTGCTGCGCGTTAGAAGATCTCATTCCGACCAAGAGGTGCAGTTCTAAAATTATTACAGGGCCCCATATTGATTGCAATTTTGGGCTTGAGATCATGTGGGGCTGTATCCTTTATGCCAGCATTTTTCCCATAAGAGAAAAAGCCGAACGGCCTTTTAAACTATAATATCTTGCACAGTTTTGTTCGCTGTGGCTGTGCATCATTGTCCCAAACTTATTCTTAGTAGGTCTGTAAAACGTACGAAATATTCGCAAAATTTCTCTTTTCGTCTCCTTTTTGTTTGTTTGCGAAATAACAAAAGTTTTCGTTTAATTTCGCAAAAAATATACTGGGAGGAAACAAATTTCGTTTTCGTTTAATGTTTTGTTTTGAAACGAAAGAAAAAACTATTTCGTTTAACGTTTTGTGCAGGTGAAATGAAACGTTAAAACGAAAATTTTCTTTAATTTGACATGCCTAATCCCTAGTCTATTAAAAGATTCTTGTTTTGAAAGAAGGGCCCAATGTACCATTGGCACAAAAATATGCCTTTTCAGTTGTCTTGTCTCTGATTAATTTGTGCACAGAGGCGCTTGAATAAGAAGCTGGAAAACCTGGTTTCTTAGTATGAAACTTGTGTGATTTGTGCCTTTCTGAGGCTTCTATTTCAGTTTTGCATTATTGACTTTTATATTCCCTCTGGTTGGACAAGTAATGTTCTCAAAAGAGGCAGATAAGTAGTTCTATTTAACAGATAAGTTGTTCTGTTTGAGAATTATAAATTTATAATTACTGTGAGTCTGTGACGCAATCTGTGATTTGCAAAGTAAGCCTCAAGAATTGTAATTATAATGTAATTATAATTGTTAAACGAAATAGCTGCTCTGTTAAAAAATATTTATTTATCTATTAAATGGAGCAGCGGGTGTACACTGGGCGAACAAAACATGGATGCACTACTATCTTTTCCCTTCTCAAATGCAATGAAATAAAAAAGAAACCCTAGTTCAGGCTACTGCTGCCTCTGTTTTGAAATCATTACTGTACTGGTATATTTATCTTTACATGTCTTGACAATGGGTTAAGATCCTATGGACTTATGTAAGAGTGGTGAAAACTGAAAACCCTCCCTACTTTATAAAAAAATTAATAATAATAATAGAGCAAGGCTATTGTACTTTGCAAAACACGTACTTGTGATTTTGAACCGTTGAATTTTAGATCATTTGCAATGAAAATAATTTTAACAAGAAATCCAGCGGTCCAGAATCACAAAGCGCGTGCTTTGCAAAGTATAGCATTGCTATAATAATAATAATATTTTTTTAAGGAGATTGCTATAATAATAATAATAACAACAACAATAATAAAAGAAAGAAAATTCTTCTAGCGATTTGTCAGATAGTTCTTTTCATTTTTCAAATATATACATATAAAGTTTAACTGAATTATCATACCTCACTTTGCTAGGTATGTGGTTGTGTATTTCTCCATCTTATACATTCGTCAACAAGCTGGCATCGTTACTGATGAGATGCTATCTCTACCACAGACACAATTTTTAGCCGTGGGATTTGTAGAAGCACTAGCAGCCGCATCTGGCATGGCATGCAGCTGCAAGTAAACTTCTTTTATTACTTTTTTTCATTTGTGACACTAATCTTATTTCAAGAGAGAATTATTTTTAATTTCAATTATAAACACCAGCACCTGTACGAGCTGATACAATGAACTGCATTCAGTATAAATACCTTTTCACTTCAAGTATAATGAACAACTCGTGCACGAGTTGTACAGTGAAATGCAGTCAGCATATATATAGCTTGTACTATGCCTGACTTAGCTTGGTATCAAGCATGAGCTTGACTGATGATGTTAGTCACTTACTTGAAGTAACCCAATAACATGTTTAAGTTCAAATTAAGCTTCAGAGTGCTCTAATTATTTCTCAGAAAAGCAATTCAATAGCTGTTTATTGTCATATTGATGAATTAAAGTACCTGAAGGTTCTCTATCAAGTATCAACTAAAGATTCTCTTTTACTGGTACAGCTGTTCTCTCTGGGGCTTCAATACCCATACTTTCTCAGGTACATGGTCAATAAACATGCTAAAGATATATTCAAGTGCATATAGTACGTAGAAAGATATGCTAAAATATGGCCAATTCTGTCACTTTCACACCTTTCTTGTATGGAAATTTTTACTATCAGCAATATTTCTAAGGAGGCGATATATATACAATCAAATACTTGGTTGCTTTCTTGTGACTGCTGGAGTAGTAATTACTGTTGCAAGGTAGTTACTTTTATTATCCACAACTAATATGTACAGAACTTCAAAATAATTACCTTAAATGTTGCAAGATATGTATATGGGTACCATGGCTTTCAGGTCACTACTAGATCATGGCTGGTATTGGCATATTGATATCTTTTTTTAGGATTTTTCTGCTCAACTCATTATCAAAAGTTGATGCCATCCCTAAAGGGGATAAATTCTGTGGCGGATCCAACTAGGGCAAGTTCGGGTTTGATTTTCAAAAAACGCGAAATTTAGTATATTTTTTGTTATTTTTTTAGTGAAAAATGATCTTTTAATGATATTTTAGTGAATATTAGTGTATTTGTTTTCAGGTTTGATCTCAAGCTCAGTGTTCAGACTTAGTTGTGTTCGAAGTTAACTGGGCCTCTAGATCCGCCACTGGATAAATTAGTTTGACCAAAGTACATGCTTTATCAAATTTCTTTTGTACAAAAGACAAAAAGGTTATAAATTATAATCAAAATCCAGCTTAGTATTAAAGCTTCATTAATTAGATGTTAAATGCTGCAATTTCATGTACTAGAGAACTGCTGTAACCTAATTATGCATATTTTACAGTGGATCTGGAGCTAATGCGTCTCTAAAAGGTGCTGGATTTTTTTGGCCACTTCTAATGATAACTTCCTTTCTACTCCAAGCTGCTGATACTAGTGCATCAGCCACATTGTGATGGTGTTTTTGATCTGGAGAATTATGTGCTCCTGGGGTTGGTTTATTCCGTTGAATATTCGGTTGTTTAGTTCTTTCCAAATCGTCCATGTGGTAGCCTGAATGGCGGTGTCCCATCTTTGTCGGTCTTCCTCTGCCATAAGGTGTTTATTCCTGCTCGGCTGCTCCATAGTTCGTATATGCCGTTGGTTATAGAGATATTACGTCGAATATTGTGCCAGATGTTGGTCGTGTAGGGGCAGGATCATTAAAAGATTTTTTCTATGCAAACAACAATTATGATAGTAGTGAATATGCGTATGTTTGATTGTCAATGCACAGATGTGATCGGATTTTTTTCAAACAATTACTTCACGATATGAAAGTGGAATGCACAAAATCTATGCAAATATACTGTGATAATCAAGCAGCGCGACACATTGCATCAAATCCGATCTTTCATGAAAGAACAAAACACATAAAAGTTGATTGTCACTTTATTCGAGATAAAGTACAATCAAAAGAAATTGAGACACCATTCGTCAGAAGCCAAGAGCAACTAGCAGATATCTTAACTAAGGCCTTCGAGAAGTCAACATTTAATAGTATACTTAGCAAGTTGGGCTCAATCAATTTGTTCGAGTCCAACTTGAGAGGAGTGTTGAGAAATTATACTATTAGTCTCAGAAAATCATCATAAGCATGATAAGGCAACAATCAAATATGGTAACCAACTTGATACATGTAAAATAGGATAATTATGACAATAAATCATGTCATTGTAAAATAGAAATAAGCCTAACGGCTAATAGAGAAATAGGCTATAAATACCTTGTACACTACTATGTAAATCATCAATTTGTCAATACAATTATTCAATTTATAATTTATCTACTTCTCTTCAAATTTCATCAATTTCTCATGACAGTTATTATGCTCTTATACATCAGCACACTAGTACTTGACAGTAATTAGTACAATACTGTTTTTAACCGCTATATGGCGTTATATCACCGTTATACTGCTAAACGCTAAATGATTCTCACACCGCTACGGACCGCTATATATATATCCGTTATTTAAAACCTTGTTAATGATTGTTTGTTAATCGTTAATTAGATGCTATTTCGATGGTATTTCATTTTCCTGTGTTAACAAGGTATAGCATGACTTGTGGCAGGCTGCGATGGCGCACCAGTGTTGCCATTACTGTTTGTTCTTGGTAACATGGTATATAACATATCGCTATATACACTTGCTTCAACAAAAAAAAAAGAATCACATGCATGGCAATGAGTTATTGCAGAAACTCAAAACCAATTTACTCTCAAGAATTCACTCATTTTTTCCTACAAGCAAATGGTATAAAAACATACGAAAGCATCAAAGATTTTGAGAAACACAGCAATTTGAGGTTTTTTTCTATTATATCATGTCCTTAGAACTGTGTCATTCCCAACAAGTGCAGTACCAACTTGCTACTGGTTTGTTTCCCAATAGGTCCACTTTTGAGACTTCCCACAATGGTACCATTATTAGAGTAGAGGGGGATGAAACTGGACTGCTGTATACTCTGCATCTGACCTGTTTCATTGCAACTTGCCAAAGTTGTTTTCAGCATTTGAGGAGGGTAGAAAAACAATAAATGTGGAGCTGGACCCAATTTTATGTCATATTCTGAAGTAAAGCAATTAATTTCTCCATTATGAGGACCACCTAAAGAAGTATTAATTAGGAGACATCATCAAATAAAATGATGAAATAGTAATACAGTACAGAATAACAAATGTGTGGTTATGAACTTGTCTCCAGCTTACAGGGGCAGTCTTGATTCTCCCTGTATTAGCTCAAGTACTTAGGCGCTAAAATGTGCTGCACTTCATATGCTATGTTTTCTTATATCAGTAGTTCAAATCCAGTCAGTTGCTTAGTAAGCATTAGCATGATCTCTGTCATTCGATCACCTCAAAATTTACAGTGCATGGGATAAATTCTAGTTGTTATAAATTTTGAAATGAAATAATGAATAATCTCTACTGTTAGTGTTCCCTAACCGAAGTGATATATGCTTTGGGTCCTTTTGGTTCAATTTGAAACCCATTTATCCTTCCGTTAAGTAATTTAGAACTTTTAATAATGGATCCTATCTAACTAAAATTCATCTCAAATTTGAGATTTATCCTATCTAACTTTAACTAAAAATGCATCAATAATTTGATTTTTTTATTTATTGAGTAGTATTTGTCGTATTACTGTAAGAGTTGAATGTGTCGTAAAAATTAAACATTCGTTATAATTATGGAATTTTTTTTTCAGTGCTACTAAAACTGAGGAAATTGTGGATTTGTCATCTAAAATCAACTTCTCCCTTATTTGCAAACCAAAAATAACACTTGCTTCGTTATTTATCATTTTTTATTTTAAAAACAAAAATGTCCATGTCGATCTCCTTCTCCTTCTACTTCTCCACTCGTAGGTCCCACCCCTGATTCTTCAGGAGGAGAACTGCATCTTGAGATGATGACGTGGTAGCTGAGAATCAAGAACGGAGTCTACGAGTGGAGAAGTAGATGGGGAAAGAGAAAAGAGATCGACAAAGACATTTTTGTCTTTAAATAAAAAGTGATAAATAAAGAAGCAAGTGTTGTTTTTAGATAGCAAATTCACAATTTCCTTAGTTTTCGATGGCATTGAACAAATTTTTCTTATAATTATTTAATTATTCTTACTGAAAAAATCATATTACTAGTTGAGCTATTTGCATTGACCTGTCTGTTGAGAAATTAGGTGGGCATTATCTTATGACATTTTAATTTTAATCATATGAGAACAGAGTTTTAATATTTGTGTGTTCAAATAATTCTATTTGATTGCAAGAATCTGAATGCACAAAAAGGTTCTTATTCTCATGATTATTTGAGAACACGTGCATTCAGAAACATGTAAGTTTAAACTTCTAAACAAAAAGAAAAGTATATTTGATGAATCACAAGTTATGAATGCATGCATTTAAATGTATTAGGAATACATACTGTCACAAATTATATGTAAAAAAGGAAAAACAATTCACGGATCAGCCTATGCCCTTTGATCCGGTGAACTGGAAAACATCCGGTACAGAGATCGTACCATGTATCCAACAAGCTAGGCCCCCATTGGATGCTTTTGGTACGCAATCAAGGACAGAGGTGGTTTGCTTTTATGTTTTGTTCTGCAATAGGCCTCTTTATTGGAACTTTAATAGGATGTTAGCATATGACCTGCTGTCTCCCTTTTACAGGAGCTTGAAATAGTTAGAGCTTAGCTAAGAGGTGTAAAAATGAAAACACTATAACCCAATTAGTCTCTCTACATTTGGGTAGTGACTCATTGCTAGCTACTGCCTCATTTTCCAAAATCATTCATTTTTTTTGCACATCCGTGTCAGACAATTGGGTTCCAAAAATTTCAGAGTCATCCTCTTGCCCATACCCTAAAAAATTTGTACTAGGATTTTTAAGAATGAGTTAGCAAACAAACTTGTCCCAATCTGCTGTCATAGTTGGTCATCTTGTCAAAATCCTCAAATAGGATTATTTGCTGACGTTTTCATTAAAATATTCAAATTAACCAATTTCTCCATCTAAACATTCAAATATCCTATTTCTTCATTAAAAATGAATATTCTTATTTTTTATCCCCTTTCTTCACTTAAATTTATTATTAACTTGCCAATAGAAATAATAAATTACCAGTATATCCTCTTCCTTGCTCTTTTGTGGAGGTGGATTTGAATCATAATTTCCTTAGGCACCTAAACCTCTCTAATCAAAAGGTTGTAAGCTATTGAGGAAACTTGTTTATGTGCTATGTTTGAAACTGCATGTTCTGGCATGCGGAAAGAGACTAGCTCTAATCTGGAGCTTTCTTTTTGTTTTGTACTAAGCAATGACACGTTTTGAAATAATAGAAAGGTTAAACAAAAGGCTGTTGAACAGTTTTTTATTTTTTATTTCACAAGTTAATTGGTGATTAAGTAGAATAATTGGATGCTAAATAAGGCTTCATATGAAGAGTCCATATCCTCAATGAAAGAGTTACTAAACTTAAGAAAGCATATAAAATGATTTATGTGGGAAAAGAGTGGTTGAGCAATTATTTTGAAAGTTTTGATGCGTAAGTGAACAATTATTCCTAAAAGTATAACACACATCCGGACAGATACAGATCCAACGGCACACAGTACGAATGACCTTTTATGAAGGAAAGCACGGATTGGTGCAAAAGTTAGATAGATGGTTAGGATTGTGTGTCATAGTTTGGTACAAATGTTACATGTTTGTTTGTGATTGGGTATTATCATAAACTCATAATGTCATGAGACTATGAGAGACGACACCAGATGTGAATTTCAAACAAATAGAACTGATTTGCGTAAGAAATTTCTAGTGCAAGTGGGTTCAGTTACAATTTCCAAAGTTTGTTGAGTAGAGAAGAATAACTCAGAAAAAGGGCTGCATATGCATTATTAGGATTTACTTTGTTAGCCTTAATAGACTAGTCTAACCTACCTATCCACTTGCTTCTTTTGAAAACTAGAATTTAAAACAGCTTAACAAAACTTTTGGATTCCTTAGAAGCATGGATGATTTAAATAGTTTACTTTTCATCATACTTCGAAATTTATAAATGGACAAATTGGAAGTAAAAAGTACTTTCTCCTTTACCTGGAACTAGAGGTGCAAACGAATACGGACGGATAATATCGTTATTGTATCTGTATCCGCTATTATTTTTCGGATACGGATACGGATTCATATAGTTTCGGATACGAATACGGATCGAATGATAAACGAATACGGATACGAATCGGATAATAAACAGATACGGATGCAAATACGGATATAATTCGAATAATTAAATAAAATGAGTACATTATGAAAAAATCGTTAATATATCATTATTCAATAATAAAATTATTTTAAATTATATTATAAAATAAATTTAATGAAATAATTAAAATGTTGCAATGAGTAGTGACTTTATAATTTATTTTTTTAATATTATAAATAATTGAAACAATTAAATAATTAATTTATTTAGCTATAAAAAAGAAACATAAATACAATGGACTTGGGATGACATATTTATCAGATATTCGAAAATCTAAAAGTTCCGAATTCGGATAATTATCTGAATCTGTATCCGATTCAAAATTCGAAATTGTATCCATATCCGATAAAAAATTATCCGTATCCGTATTCGAAAATATCCGTATCCGAATATCCGATATTCGTCAAAATCCGAATCCGAATCCGAATAATCGAATAAATATCTGATCTGATTGCACCCCTACCTGAAACTATTGTCTTTTTGTCAAAATCAAACTAAATGCAATTAAACACAAAAGGATCAAGTCATCCGTTTTACAGTAAAAGAATCATCAAATTGAACAAAATAGAAAAAGAAAAGAAAATTCAAAATTAAGAACATGATCAACCAGTCAAATTAGTCACACATTTCTTTCTCTCATCTCAACAAGTTAGATTTAATTAGAACAAAAGGTTTCTCAACTACAACAAATTCATGTTAATTTGACACCTCTCATCTTTCATTTGTGTTTTGCATTTGCAGTTCCTCTATCTATCTATGTCTTCACGCTTCCATTGCCGTACATCGCCTCTTCTTCTCTTCCCGGAGGCTTCATCGCAGGTGCAGCTGTTCTCGTGGCCGGTTTAGTTCTCCATTGCCTGACTCCGCCTCAGACCCCCTCCAAACAATAGATATTTTATTCTTTTCTTTATTTATTTTCCTTTGGCCCCAACAGTACGTAGTTTGTTTGCCTTTTGTTCCCTTTGCCATTGCCACAGATAGCCCCTCCTCCCCCTCCTCCTCCTCCTCCTCCTCCTCCTCCTCCTCCTCCTCCTCCTTATCTCTAGTTAGAATGCCTGTACCAAAAGATGCTAGCTCCTAAAGAACCGAGTCATTCACCGGGAATCAATGCTGCACAATCCGTTGTCTCATTTTGGGAAGGCATAAGATGCGTCGATGGCGTTTTGAGGCATGAAAGCAAGAGATGCTAGCAATAAGATGAGAATAACAGGGATAAACATGAAGAGGGGTGGCGGAGGCGGCAATGGAGGGAGAATCAATGGTAGAACTAGTAATACAATAGCCAGCACCACCACCACTATCACAACAAGTCGTTCGTTGCAAGGTTGACCCATGACTCTCTATCTATCTATCTATCTCTCGTCTCTGTCTCTGTCTCTGTCTCTGTAGTGGTTTTTGTGTAATGGAGAGTTAACAAGGTTATAATTTGTAAAGAAGAATATATATTAAAAGAGGCCTTGTGCCCTTGTCTTGTTAATTCCTGTCTCTCTCAGTGCCTTTGTTTTTCTTTTTCTTTTTCTTTTTTTAATTCGCTTTTGCTAGATTGTTTTTTTCTCTTCTGCAGTTCTCTGCTCGGCTTTTGTTTAGATGGTTTTGGGGATTTTTTCCTACTTATATACGGAGGAAACTGGAAACCACCGTGGCACCGTATGTCCGTATATGAGTGAGGCGCACGTGTGGTGCACGTGAGATGGAAGTATCCTTTCTAAGGGCTGAAGGGCTGAACACAAAATAAAAATAAAAAAATGAACAAATTGTATAAACTGGCAAACTTGTTCAATTCACCAAACTCAAATTGTTTTCTACCGGATTGTAATGTTGCTAGAGTTGGATTGGGAAGTTCGGCTTTAATAACCCATGTTAACCCCAACCTACTTGTTTTTTTTTAATATTACTTAATATTTTTATAAATATTTATTTTTAATTCTGTACAAAATAATAATAAAGTAGCAAATTTATTATTTCATGCACACAAAAGTAAAAAATATTAGAGGTGGTAGAATCCGATCCGACTTAAATTCATCTTATTCATTCTAAGTATATTTCGTTATGATCCAACATTTTTATAAAATCAAATTAATTCGAATCTGATTCGTAATTCGAACATAATCGATATCTAAGATTCGAAATTCGACCCTATCTGATCTAAGACAACTCATAACTCGAGGTGAAGTAACACCTAAATACTTAAAATTCAAATTTACACAATTTGAGATGACACGTAATTCAATCTGAAGAGATACATTTGAGATATAGACCAAACCCTGAGTTGATCCATAATCCAAACCGAAGTGATACATGAGATATAGACCAAAATGTTCAGAGTGGCTCTTATTAGATTAGT